>BQNB010015989.1:0-67675 GCA_026074375.1 Tanacetum coccineum
TTTGGGTCTTACCCCAAACACCCCTTAAAAATCAAAATTTGCAATTTAAAGCTAAAACAGACTAAGATAACCTATGGAACTACAAACCAGATTAAGAACTTACTTAAATAAGCACAATTAAGTAATTAAGACACAGAAAACAACAATTAAAATAAGCAAACAATGATAGCAGTTTAAGACTAAAAATGAGTAGTTTGACATCAAAATTCAACCAAAAGACTTTTAAGCATGCAAATGAATTCAAATGGCAATTACTGGACTAAATAAGCATAATTTACTCACAATAAGCAACATAATATGCAAAGACAATAAGCTAACGGTAAATAAGCTAAAAATTGGAAAATGGAACTTACTTGAGCCCTTGCTCTAAACAGGGATTAAAGGTGCTCAAATGAGCTTAATCTACTAGCTCAGCTTATAAATAAGCTGTCAACACCAATAAGCACTTCCATTATTTGCTTATTATCCAAAAGCTTAAAATTTCTATTTTTTTTAATGGAACAGTAACTTCACAAAACCTTTTGAAAGGGCTTTAAAAGAGTTAAAACAGATCTTATAAGCTTATACAAGCTTATAGAAGTAATATGTGAACAATATTAAAGAACTTAAGAACAAATTTGCATAAAACTTCAAACTTTTAACTTTTCATAAACTTAAAAAGATTACAAGAACTTAAATGTAAAAGACAGAATTCTAAATGACATAAACATAAAAACTTTAAAAGTAAATTTAAACTAAAGCCACACTACTCCTAAAATTACACACTTTGAAAATAAGCCAAAGTCTTTTATATAGACGAATTTGAGCAGCCCTTGTGTGCTTGTTGTGTTTTTGTTATGAGAGGTCTCTTAGTCATCATCTCAGCCATTCAAAATCCTTTGGCACCAAGCAATATGATCTATACCCTTGATTTCTTTTCTTTAGATTTTTAACCAATAGGGTCTTGAGGGATTGCCAACATGGCTTTGGGTTTTTGTGGTGTGGGGTTTTGTTTGGGGTTTGTGTTTTGTCATGGTGCAGGGAATGAAAGTGACAGATGAGGGAGAAGGGTTTAGGCGGGAAATGGGTTGAAGAAGTACAGTGTTTTGATATTAACAGGGTATGGGTTTGGGGAAATGGCAGGTTAAGCCCTCCAAGGTGATAATTGTTGTTGCAATTTCAGTCCTTGTGGTGTTATATGATTTGAGGATTTAGCAGTTTAGGTCCCTCGGTTTATAACTCTTCATTGCACCCGCAGTCCCTGTGATCATATAAGTTTGAGGGTCTTGGCAATTCTGCCCCCTCAACTTGTATTCAATCATTGCAAAATTAGTCCTTGTGGTGTACTAAGGACTAACAGCAGTATTAGATCGTTAAGTGGGTTATGGATTGGGGCTTTATATATGTTGGGCCTCATCTTGGCAGATTTAGTAATATAAGCCCAATTTGTTTTAGGCTTAAACAAGTCTTCTTTAATTGCCTTAATGGGCTGTCCCGGCCTATTAGATGGGTGCGGGTGGGCCCATTAAGTATTTTTTCATTTTTGGCTTTGGTTTTGACTTTGACTTTGTCGGGTTGACTTTTTGGTTGACTTTGGTTGACTTTGACATTTTTGACTTTTCACGTTTTTCCATTCCGTGCTCGGTTTTGTCTGTTTTGGCTTAATTTTTCGTCCTTTTGTCGGATATCCGTTTCCTGCACAATATAAATGAAAACATACAAATACAATGTATTTTTGGTACGTTTTTGGTCATTTAAGTCCGTTTTTATAGGTCAAAGGTATGTGTATTTAGGCGCATACCAGTAAGGCAAATCCAACTGGATTGACATTATAGCTAGCACACCCCAGTCTACTAAATTGTGAGAATTTTAAGACTTTAGAATATTCGGGTATCCACTTTTGATACCTAAGATAATTGATGCCTTTAGCTTGTTCGAGTTAAGGTTTGAATGCAGTCATATGTGTCTATTCCGTCGTTACGGATGTGTACGTATGGTCTTTGTCTCCTTTTCTGGAACATTGGTATTGGTTGATAATTATGTTTGAGAGAGCCGGTAATTTAGAAGCTCTAGAACTTGTGCTTAATCATCACTTACTAGACCAAAGCCTATCACATGGAATGTATCCTGCAAGTCCTTGTTCCTGCAAGCACTCCTTTTAATACTATATTACTGAAATATCTGAATGTTGAATGAAGAAGCTCTGTGCCAAGCCTTAGCAAACAAAAAAGAAGAAGTTATATATGTGTGTTATAATAGTTTAAAGAAATGAAGGCTTATGTTCGGCGCATGAAGATTGGATCCTCTCTAGTACTAAAGTTCCGCCCTTCGGTCAGGTTTATGTGTTAAGTACAAGCCTGTGGTAGCTGTCTAGATTATGTCATTGCAAATTGAGTGTTCTTCAAAATAGCATATTTAACCCTATCTGAGTGGCTGAGTGAATTTAAAAATCAAACACTATCCATGTGTGAGGTGTTATGTTATATGTGTATGCCTGAAAAGCTATCCAATATGCAAACTCTTATAAAAATCCAAATTTTCTCCAAGTCACGACAAATGATTTTATTTTTTCGCTTCTATTGCTTGAGGGCAAGAAATAAGCTAAGTGTGGAGGGATTTGATAACGCCAAAATTATACATATTTCTATAGCGTTATTTATGTATATTTGATCATTTCTCGTGAACTTTTGGTACTTAATTAGCTTGAATTGCTTATAGGTTCACTTGAAGACACTACAGGCCCAAGCTCAAGAATCTATACATTATGGGAGGCGAATACAAGAAAAGAAAGATTTCTAGCTAAAGTTCATGAAGTCTGCCGCACTTGTAACATTGTGCGCCGCACTTCCCTCTAAAGCCAAAACCGCCGAACTTTTTCCCAAAGTTTGAAGAATTAAAGTATAATAAATGCACCTGAATTAACTCCTCAAAACCGCCACACTTATTTGTAAGTGCGCCACACTTCCAGTAAAAGCTATTAAATGCTATCGCATTAACACCCAAAGTTCGCCGCACTTTTTCCTAAGTACGCCGCACTTTGCACCCAAACTTGCCTATAAATTAAGGACGAATTTTCATCCTTAAAGCACTCATCCTCACTATCCATCTCAATCTATAAACCATCTCCACACACATACTTCCCTTTCACCAAGAAACACCTTTATCTTTTATTATATAAAAGATTCACTGGTTTATTTATTTTATAAGTTTGCATCATTCGTAATTTCGTATCATCCCACTAAGTGTGAAATGATGATTATAAAAATAACTAAATCATGTGTAGTGGCTCAAATATAATATAAAAATGAAATGATTAACATTTAGTTGTAAAATAAGGCCACACATATTATTTTGGTTATTTGACCATGAGTAATTAAAAATATATATAAAAGGACAATACGTTTTTGGAATTGTTACAAAAATAATTTAAAAAAAATACACATTTATCAATGCAATATTATTATTTAAAAAATTACAAAATTCACCTTCAAACTATTACGAAAAGTTATTAAAACGATCTTCGACTTTTACTTATTTACGAATTTTTTATATAACAAAATTTATTTATCAAATATAGAACGTGTGTATATATATATATATATATATATATACCAATTAATTCGTAAAAAAATATGACATTAAAAAGATTTTCGAATTGTAAACAAAACTAGCTCAATGTTGCAATGCTTTTGAAATACGTAAGTTTTTATAAAAATATTAAAGTTTAATATATATTTATAAAGATAAAGTTATAAAACAGTACTGTACGTAAATAGTCTTCGAAGTTATCGGTTATTGCACAGTTAGTCCTTAATGACCAACTTTGCACCGGGACTCTAATCGAATGACTATTTTCGTAAGAAAATGTTAGAAACTGTTTACGAAAATAGTTCTTATCCATTGCAGAGTTAATCCTTAATGACTAACTTTCAATACAAAAATAGTCGTTGGGTTAAAACCCGCGCTTCGTTGTGGGGCATGGGTGAAATACCTCGTTATTAAATATTACTCAGTATTATTTATGTAAATATGTGTACAAACTGGTGTTTGGTTCATAGAAGTTTGATCGGAGATAAATAAAAAATAGGGTAGATTAATCACATAATAGATTATTTATGATAAAGTAGATAAAATGGGTAGATGTGATATTTAGTAGGGGTGTTCAAAAAATCCGAGAAACCGACGAACCGAGCCGAACCGCTCAAACCGAAAAGTAACCGCAAGTAATATCTAGTGCAATGTCTAATTACCGTTTATTATAGTGGTTCTAATATCGCTAGGTTTGAGTTGTAATCGCAAAGTAACCTATACTTCCTATGATCTCAACCCTGTTGTTCACAAAAATCGGGCATCTAGGTTGTAGTCATTAAACCCCCAACTATTCTAAAGACCTACCTAAATGTCAAAAATCCCACTTCTCGACATTAAACCCTCCTAAAAGGATTTCTCGCTCTTTTTAAGTACCTAATCTAATGCAGGCGGTAAAATGTGCAACCCCTATACTCAAAATAGATGCCAACTTAATTCGAGTATCCCAATAGACTACCTTTCAACTGCTTTCACCAATTCAATAGCTAAAAGGGTCTACACTAGCCTTAGAACTACCAAAATATGGGGATCTAACAACAGGCAACTAGAATATCCAAACAAACGACGGTTAAACTAATAAACATGCATTATCACAATAAAAAAATACATAACTAAGCTAGCACTAAAAGTGCTTGGCTACTCATGCTACAAATTGTAGAAATAATAATGAAAGAAATCATGGATTAAATGAACATTATAATTCTTACAAACGTTTAATGAATGATTAATACAAATACACTTTAAAGCAAATTCTCCCTTAGAATGATGGTAAATGGAACTGAAAAACGCCTTCTAGAGTAGCCCTAGTCGTCACTTCTGAGTCCTCTCTCCAATGAATTACGAAATAGCAAAAATAGGGATTGTATTTAAAGCCTCGTACCAACTACGACGTAGCCTTAAGTGAGGAGTTACGCTGTAGTTCTTCTAATGCACGTAAACCTTACATAGTTTGATATAGATACGACCTAACTCATGGGTATGAGCTACGCCGTAGTTGCTTCAATGTAAAATTATTCTAAAGCTATGGCGTAGCGCCAACGGGTCAACTACATCGTAGTTAGATTAATCCAAAAATGCTTGAGTCGGGTCAAGTACGAGATACAACGTAGTTCATTTGATCCAACTACTCTATAGTTCACATCTGTAATATCTTCTTAGTGCATTTTTATCACGCATTTTTCCATTTTCGTGTCTTTCCATTCTAAAGCTCATATTATCCTAAAAATAAAATATGAAACGATTAAGTACACATTCTCCTAGAAATATAACAATTATGAGCATATTATAAGGGAATTTGATACTAAAAAGTATAAACTATTTGATGTTATCTAATATCCTCTCACTTGACTTCTACTTGCTCTAAAGTAGACCTTTTAGAAGTATTTCAAAAGAGACATCCCCTAACTTAACTCGAGAGATATGAATTTAAAAATTACCTATGCTAGAAAATATTGAAGCCGTACACCTCACAAAAAGGGAAACAAAATCACTCAACTCTTACTAGTCTAAGTGTTTCATTTTCGGGTTGATCACTCAAACGCACAGTCATAACATGTATTCTATCATAAGCTTGACGAGTACACAAAACTTCACCACTAGAGGTTAGTATTATATTGTTATATACATTTTTGTCATTAGTATTCATTCGTGCATGTTATGATGGTGATGGCTGTGTCATAAAAGTGAGCTTAGGTTGGTGTTCGATTATTTGATTAATTGGGCGTGTCTTTATTGGAAATTGTAATTTTATGAATTGTAACCTAGGGTGTTTATGTTTAGATATAATTTAGTTTGGATTATTTTTATTAGGTGTTAATTTTAGAGTAAATTGCATAAATCGTCCCTGAGGTTTGGCTAAATTACAGCTTTCATCCTAAATAGCTTCTAAGTGCATAGATCATCCTTGTATGAAACCTTTTTGCAAATTTTGGTCCTTGACAGGGACTAAAATTAAGTGTAAACTATATAGTAAATTGCATAAATCATCCTTGACACGGACTAAAATTTGCAAAAAGGTTTCTAACATGAACGAAAGCTTCAATTTGGCCAAACCTTAGGGACGATTTATGCATTTTACTATTAATTTTATATTGTTTAGCTTTGTATTAGAGGTTTAACATTTGTTGTGTCGCCCTTCATGCATGTGGTGATGATGATTGGTTATTTGTTCCAAAATTAGGGCTTTCTGATTCATCGTACATTTTGACATGTGACCATAAGAATTAGATTTGCTATGTTCTCAATCTGAACATGGACTTGTTAAGATATGTTTGGCGCAACGGGCAGGGGCTGGAGCTGAGGCTGAAGTTAGGGCTTAGGTTAGGGTTGGGGTTGGAACTAGAACTTATATAATAAGCCAAAAGCTGAAGCTTATGTTTTTTAAAGCTATTTAAAGAATTAGTTGGAGTTGAATCTTACTACCGTAAAAACTCATAAAATACATCAAATTAAATTCACATATATTTCATCTTTTGCGTGATAATCTATTATATTTTAAAGGGTATCTAAGTAACTTGACTAGTTATAAATCCTCATAAGCCCTGTACTATGCGCTTAGGCTTATAGAGGCTTATGGCTTATAAAAGGTTTTATAAGCCTGTGTAACAAACTAAGCTTATTTTATAAGTCAGTTTATTTTGAAAGATCAAGCCCTAAAAAGCCCTATAAGCAATTTTGCCGAACATAGCCTTACTAACCCAAAAATTCCATGTTATATTGACCGCTTTATCACTCAACCTTCTAACTGTACTGTTGAGTAAACTCAAACCTTTTAATTTAGAAATCTTAAACATAAACATCATATGAGATCAGTCAAAATATGAAAACCTGAATTTAAGATCATTTATAGGTTTGTAATGTGTGAACTTTGTGATGAAGTTAAAAGTTTTGGTGACAAAAAAGTTTGTTCTCGTCTTTGGGTTCTCGTTGTTATCTAATTATAAAGTCGAAAACAAGATTGTAATCAAAGATTTTATTGTTCCTATTCGGAACGATAAAATATTCAAACTTGATTTCACACTGTCAACCGAATCTTCATATGCTTTTGTAAACGCCATTGAAGCTTTTACAATAACAAATAATCTTTTCATAAACGAGACAGCTGGCACGCCTCGTGTATCACCAAAAGGACCAAATGGCAACATGTATAACATTTCAACATCACATCCTTTCAACCCGATATATAGAATTAACGTTGGTGGGCAGAGCATCAACGACGTAAAACGTGACCCTTTAAAGCGAAATTGGATCCCTGATGATCCTTCCTCTTTAGCAATGTGCCAGCAATATACCTAGTTATGATCCCAAGAGCGCATCCCTATATAAAGCTAATGTTAATGTTTACTCAACAGCTAGAAGGCTGAGTGACAAAGCGGTCAATATAACATGGAATTTTTGGGTTAGTAAGGCTATGTTTGGCAAAATTTCTTTTAGGGCTTATTTAGGCCTATACTTTTAAAATAATTTGACTTATAAAATAAGCGTAGTTTGTTACATATGCTTATAAAAAAAATTATAAGCCATAAGTTTTTATAAGCCTAAGCCCATAGTAAAGGGCTCATATGAGGGATTATAACTAGTCAAGTTACTTAATTACCCTTTAAAATATAATGGATTATTACGCAAAAGTTGAAAATATATGTGAATTTAATTTGATGTGTTTTTATGCGTTTTTACATTAGTAAGCTTCAACTCCAACAAATTCTTTAAACAACTTTATAAAAATATAATCTTCAACTTTCGGCTTATGATATAAGCTCTAGACCCAACCCCAACCCAAGCCCCAAGTTCAGCCTCAACCCCAGCTTCACCTCCGGCTCCAGCTCCAGCCCCAAACCATTGCGCCAAACATATCTTAAGAATTCCATGTTCCGAAAGAGATTAGAGCAAACCCAATACTTACGACCACATATCAAAATGTACGATGAATCAAAAAGCCCTAATTTTGGAACAAATAACCAATCACCATCATCGCATCTTATCTTACATTATATATAAGTGGATGTTAGAATGATGACTCACCCACATACTTGCCACATCATTATTATATTATTCCCACATCACCTATATTTCAATCCACATAAGCATATCCGAATTTCACCTATCAAATTCTTATACACGTCATCATATAGGCATTCCACGTATGCAGATTATATGCCAACTTGGCATTAAATGCAACATTAATGTTAAAAATATATGCCAATAAAGAGATTCGAACCCGGGTCTGTGAACCCGCATATGCTACCACTACACCACAATAGTATTTGTTGACATTTTTCAAAAACAAAATACATAACCAATTATAAATTTACAGACCTGTTCCAAAAATAACGCATTTCTTCTCAATTTAATAACAGAAAATCAAGATTAATTCAAATTTGGAAACAAAACATTAAACCATGCAATTGAAACTGGAAACTTTGACCAAGCAATTATTATACCATAAAATTCAAACTGAAAGCACAACATTAAACCTTATAGATCACATAGCACACAATGTGGATCTCACACACAAAAATCAATCTAATAGGAGGTTTAACTGGGATTAACCAAATTCAATTTCAGGTCATTTTTTACTTTAATTTTCTTTCGAATTTAATAATGAAAATCTTTGATGTTTGATAAATTAGATAATACTTTTGTATCCATTTTCGGATTTTGACTATTGACATCAGTTTTGAAATCAACCCCAACTCCATATGAAGTTTTGATATCGCGCAAATACTTCTATACCTTTGTCAGGTATGATAAAATTAATTTATGTATTCAATTTCAATATTTTTATTTCAGTTTCTAATTCTGATAATTTATTTTTTTTGTAATAGTTGATAGAGGCGTTGGAATCGACAATTATCGAGCATCTTCTTGAATCGGTAATTGGAATTCAATAATTGTTATACTTTTTTTAGTAAAGATTGTGTTTTTTTTAATGAAATGCCTAAATGAATTATATGTAACTGATTTATTTTAAGATGTTCTTTATCACGTGTAACGTAATGATTTTTCTGTTTTCACTCTTTGGCATTCACATACGATTAAAAAACAACCTGTGTCGTTTTTTACTATGAGTTGTGTCTAATAAGTTGTTGTTTCAAAATGTGGTTTGTTCAAAGATTTGACTGCAATTGAGTTCAGTCATGGAAAATAAAAAAGGAGATTAAAAAGAGACATCAAAAGTTTTACCCGATTGACATGGTGAGTTATGTTTCATTCAGTGCTTAAAAGTTTTATTTCATGTAGGATGATGGGTTTGGTGTAGATATGGTGGTCTGGCACTTAAGCAGTTTGGCAGTCAAGAGATATATAGGTATGCTTTGATGGAGATTGGACTCGATGCACATGATCTACATGTGGCCATGCTCACTGATTTGCATATAAAAGATGCACATCATGTTCAATTTGAATATTTTTGAATTATAAATTCCAACTAATTTACAAAAACCCAATTTCAGGAGAAGAGGTTTGGCTAGCATTTGTGGAAAATTTTACAACAATGGACGCTGAAGATGAGGAATAGGCAGCAAAGGCTATATGGTTAGATTTTAGTCAAGAAACTTTGCACAATTTTCTTTTTGAAACATAATTTATAGTATTTCAGTTTCCTTTTACATATTTCATAGCTTATGATAAAATTTGCTTATATTAAGGCACTGATGATACACACGGATAAAGGCATGCCAAATTTCAAGCTCACTGCAATGGAGTCTAATGATGTGCTAGCTGCTGAGGTGATCAAATAAGCGTAATTTTTTTGTAATTTCTAAACTTATTTATTGAATCACACATATGTTACTTAGGAATAACAACCTCCACTAGTACGTTTAGTTGTATTATATATTGAGTTGGAAATGTGTAACCTTTTATATGAGAACTGGTCAGTTCAGGTTTTTGGAGATGACGGGTTAAACAGATAAAGTAAAAAAATAGCTAGAAAATGAAACGGGTCGAATGGTTCAAACAGGTTGAATGGTCATATTGTTTTTGACTATATATTCAAAAGCATACAACATCCTAAATAATTTTATCTAAAAGCAATTGCAATTAAGATTTTACACAGTTTCAATCGTATTTATAACCATTGAAAAAGGTTTAAGAAGTTGGGTTGATCCATTCTGACCAGAACCTGTTTTGACCCTATACTCAAACCACCTGACCAACGTGTTTTGCCACCTGATATTGTGTTATAATAGTGCAATTAACTATAGGTGAAGCAGCACAACATGTAAATGACGTACGTGGCTCCAAAGATTTATTGAGGATGCTGCTCAACAAACATAGGAGTTTGTAACATGGAAATGATGTGGATTCTGGAAAAGGCTCGCCATTCATCGATATGCATGGGGTGAGTGTTGAGCAATATTTCATTGTAAGTAATCAATTACTCACTAATAATCGAGGTTCTTATTTGATGTCTCTTTTACTAACTAATAATTTTCCTGGTCACCTGTTATAGGAAAAGTCAGCATTGGAACACCTAAAAACACACTCTCTTTGGTCGAGTTCCACCCACAATGACTCAAAAACCCTCGGACCAAAGAATGTGACAGTACCATCTATTGATCACACCAATCTACCTCCAAACCATTACTTCCACAATCACCACGTAATCGTGAGATTTTTCCACCTGTAACAGCCCACAAGAAATTCACACCTCTGCTTTAAACCTTCCAACAATTCATCAATTTGAGCACTAGAAACCAATAATTGACTTCTAAAAGAAACACAGAGTACAGATAGATCTTTGAGGCTTGGAGTGTAGTGATGAAACATAACTAAATTCATTTGATGGCATATTGCGTTGGAGCTGGAAATCAGGTTTGTTTAGGCCTATGACGTAAAAGAAGAAGGAAACGCATGGCAAAAAACCCGACCGTGTAGCAGGTAATCAGTTAGGCATCTTAGATTTCTTAAATTTGCACCCAATGCACATTTTCTTCATTGTTTTATAATGTTTTTACTTATAATAAATAATATACTTCCTATTCAGTTTCTCATAGTCTTTATGGTCTTTAACCTATGTTTAAATATACATCACTGAAATGATACTAACCACCAAGAAAAAAACTACATAATAGCTTAAAGCTTATTTGTTTTAAATAGGATCATGAAACTATCAAAACATCACAAGATGATTCAGTTTTGCCTGTTCTAAAAAGGGATAAGATGATATGATTATTTCTGGCAAGGACTTATCATCCCGATTTTGACAGAGATAAAAATTTTGCTCTTTCTTACAGAAAACATGTTGATCCTACAAAAAATCACTTTAGGCATACAATGTTATGATCATAAAAAAACTATAAAAAGTACATGTCATGAAGTCTTTCGTTAACTTAACCAAACAGACCCTTAGCTTAATAAAGCTAATAAGATAGTTCAGCAAGCTAACGCAATATGTCTGCGTCTTTATCTTTAAACATTTTATGACCAACATAGTGCTTTTAGTCTCCATTGGTAGACCGGAAATATTACCAGCTCATGTTTTTATGTAACTGTATAACAGTTGGCAGAGGAACTTGAGCAATTTGCACACCACGCTGGCCGAAAGTCTCTGAACATGAACAATGTCATTCTCTCTGGTATGTCCACCAATATATCAAATCCTTAGAATTAGGCCGATTTGGGTTATGTGTCAAAGTATATGAAGTGTATTCAAATGTATGTAATTTTAACCCCCTCATATCTAAACACTTTGATTATTTTTTTGTAACAATGCAGTTGTACTGCTCATATTTAAATTTAAAATAAGCCAAAAACACAAGTTGCAAGTTTTATTTATGCATAATGACAGGACTGCACACATCTTTGTGAAACTATAACGTAGTGTTTGGTACGACTGAATCAAAGGGGGAATTGAATCAACCATTCCAATGTAATAAAAAACAGTTGTTTGTTATACATTGTCTAAAGAAATAGGAGAGAAATACTCACATCATAAGGTAATGCAGATTTCATATTAGATTTACTTGTGTACTATGTATTATGCAAACATATAAGGTTTGATGTTTAATATGCTATTTATTTTTGTAATAACAGTTCAAGTCTGTTGCAGCCTTGACTTGCCCTTTAGAAATTCCCGTGTCTTACTTGAACAAATGTGTTTTTTCAAATTAAGAAGACCATAGTTTATATTGTGTGGCTCGCTCAAAATGAACCAAGGGAAGTCGTATCTTGCACCTATAGACACATAGATTTAGGATGCACTTAAAGCAACGGCTGAGTCTGAAATACAGTTGGTGCAAGCAACAATTGAAAAGTGTGCAACTATGACGGGAGCATTTAGTTTGAAGCTGGAAGTGTGCTCAAGGGTACCCAGAACAGGCATGGATAAAGTTAAAGCCATGTTTCTATATTTTGTGACCTGATACTCTTAATATCCAATGCATTCCATTTTGATCTTATATATTAACTTCTTTGTAATTTTTCAGACACACTTTTGTAAATAAAGGTTCCCACATTTTTGTAAATATGTACATGAGAAGACTCCAATAGATTCCATTTTGATCTTATATATTAACAACTCTCATTATCTGATGCATTCCATTTTTATCAAAATGGCTTTACCTTCTTATCTTATTCAATGGCCATCACCTGAATCTTATTTTTCCAAGTAATTCAGTTGGAGAACTTAGGAAGACGGTCATGATGTCTTTTCAAGATGAAGATGGAAGTTTTGTAAGTAATTCATTTACAATTTACAATACTTAAATACTATCTTTTATCATTTAAAGTATACCCGTATGTTGCATATGTAGAACCCGAGCAAAGGAGAATACTTCGGACTTTGACGATATGATATTCCAATTCTCGACAATGAAAATCCTTTATCTAACCTGCTGGAATCTAGTAAGAGGCGTGTTTATGATTTTGTGGTATATCGCAATTTTGAGTCATTTACTTATGAACGAGTTAATATGGATTGTTTCTATTTGTTTTTTCTTTTAACTTAAACTGGAATTAGTTAACTTGTCGATCGTATTCCTAAAATCTGTTTAGAAGCACAAAACATTAAAAATGTTTCTTATTAAAGATTCAGATTACTATTGCAGTGATAATATTGCGTTAAAATTAGAACATCAGTTGGTCGTAAATTGGCTTGAAACATTGTCAAGGTCACGGAAAAGAAACCTGCACAATTATAAATCCTAAGTCAAGACACTCCTAAAAAGTTTATCAGTCCATAAACAAAGAAATAACTATACTTTTGGATAACTACTACAAGTCATTGATGAATGGGGTGTTTGGATTTGAGGTTTAAAACTCAGCGTTATAAAACCCAATCATCATATTCTTTTATAAAGTTTGAAACTCAACGTTGTAAAAACCAATCAAGATTAAAATAGTCATCAGATACTAACTTTTCATTAGGCAATGCCAGACATGTTGGGATTCTTAATTTATAATTTGGGTGGTAATAAGTAGTCATTGTTGTAGGAGTTATTTCATTTTACACTGATTTTTTGGAGTCACTTTATGAGCAAATGGGAGAGGTTGCTTCTATAACAAGGTATAATTGCCATGCTAATTTACATATAATTTCATTACTTAAAGTTCAGTGTAATTTGTCAACTATAACTTCGCCTTTGGTTTTTAAAATTTTTAGGACTGTGTTTGTAATTTGACTACTTATCTTATTTTGATTTTGTGTTTACTGACGGGAATTGGTTACAAGCTCTAATTACAAGCTTTATTCATTTTATCTTTTTACTATTAGTCTATAATTTTATGTGATCTTTGTTGGTATTATAATAGGATTAGGAGCATAGAAAGCTGTTCACGCTACATGAACAAATTAATCATAAGGTAATTTTCCTTATGTTTAAACTTTCCAGATAGTTATTGGATGTGCTTTGTGCTTTTAAGCTGTACTTATTAATCTAATACTTGAATATTTTAGTCTTTACAAGTTTGCATGTTCCATCATACATACCGAGTCACAATTGCAAGTCCCATTTCATGTAATATTTACTTTCGGTCGTTAGTGACATAAGCATGCAATAAATGTTTTGTTATCTCTATGAGTCGCGAAAACTTAGCTTTTAGCCTTAGTACTAGCAGTTGGTTGTGAGAGTTAGTTGTATGAAAGTCATCTAATATTCTTTTCTATGGAAGACTTATGCAAATGGTGAGTTGAATTAACGTAACCCTCATATTTTAGCCCGCATTCCTTGGAAGGAATTTTTGTTCTATTGGATATTGGGAATATATGATTAGAGTTTTGAAAGCATTTACGTAAACTAATTCTTATTCTTTATCATGCTTTATGGATTAGTTAGCTTTCTTTTTTGTTTGGTTCAAATCTTACTATTAAATTCTACTTTAGTTATCATGATTGAACTTATATCAGTTTGGCATGCAACTAAAACACCAAGATATGCGTGTAATGGTTATGCATCTTTATTATGTTGGACTTAAGACGTCGTGCCGTTGGTTTCAGGGTTGAAGATTACAAGGAAGTCAAGTCAAAGCTCATCAAACCCCTCTCGAAACCACAGTCTTCGTTAAATAACTTGATAAGAGAAAATAACTACTTTGAAGCACGGATCTTTTTTGCGAGCTCGGTTATACTAGAAACTCAATTTTAGTTGCTCAAGTTTGTGTCAAGTTGTTAAATACAATGTCTAAGTAAAGTTGTGTTTACAAATATTTGTTACTATTCTTGCATGTGAGTCGAAATGGGTCATATTAGTGTATATACAATTATATCTAACTCTTTAAAGGTATAATATAGTGTATAGTTGATTTACATTAGCAATTTTTAATGTATTTAATAAGCAGTTTGTATAGTAGTTTGAATTCTTTTATTATACACTGTTTGGAGATTCTATTTGTGATAAAGATGGTAAAATATATTAAAATTCGCACGACCAACGTTGTGCATAAAGAAGGCTTAATTATTCAAAAAAATATACCCTCATATCGGATTACCATTCATTTCTTTTTGTTCTTTATTCACTATAAATATTTTACGATTATCGTAATTGATAAACTGTTAATTTATTCCTTGGATGCTCATAAGGCAAGCCCGCCCATCGGGCGGGCTTTTGAATAGTTTATTATAAATGATCTTTTTGGCAATACTTAGATTAAAAAGGCCCCATTTTAATGCTTCGCTTTAGGCCCCCAAAAAGGTTGAGCCACCCCTGGTTCCAATAACAGCTACTTACGCCAAACATACCTAAAGTATAACAAGATTTTGGTTGCTTTTATAGTTCAGTAGCGCTGCTTGTTTCTTTTAATGTCTTGTTTAAATATGTGAAATGAAAAATAATTCATTTATGTAACACGACTCTCAACATTCTGTTAAGGGATAAGTTACACATAAATTACCCTTCTTTATGTGTTGTTACTCATTCAAAAGTTTAAGATATACATTCCTATCATTATATTTTGAGTTATATTGATGTTATATGTGATTAGGCATCCATATAAATATTTTTTTTCTATTAAGTTTCTTGATTTTTATATACATCAAGAAGGATCTAGATGCAGCAGAAAACGTTGATACGGATTCTTAAATGATCTAGGTCTGTCGAAATTAAATGAAAAGGTGAACATTGCAAGGCTTATACAAAGTCGAAGGCATGTCATAAAATAATGACATAGATTGTACATGTGTGAATTGTATATATAACATTTATCAAACGTTTTCTTACTATTCAGTGAACAGTAAAAGACACAATTAATCCTTAGTGGTTAGTTTTTATTACATGTTAATCCTTGAATTTTTTAATAACATTTTGAAGTACGTCCTGATGGAACTCGTTGTATCAAGAACCGAAGCTGGTTACCACTCTTTGGTAATCTGAGGGACTTAATCATGCATGAGTCTCATAAATCGAAGTATTTCATTCACACGGGTTCTGACAAAATGTACCAGGATCTAAAGAAACTCTATTGGTGGCCTAACATGAAGGCAATCATCGCGGAATATGTTGGTAAATGTTTGTCATGTTCTAGAGTTAAGGCAGAATGTCAGAAGCCATCCGGCTTACTGGTACAACCAGAGATTCCTATATGGAAATAGGAAAGAATAACAATGGATTTCGTTACAAAACTCCCCAAAACATCAAACAGACATGACACAATTTGGGTCATTGTCAATCGCCTTACAAAATCCGCACATTTCATACCTACCCGAGAGACAGATAGTATGGAAACCCTTACCAGGTTGTACATCAAAGAAATAGTCTCCCGGCATGGTGTGCCAATATCCATCATCTCGGATCATGACAGTCATTTCACATCCAGATTCTGGCAATCATTACAAAGTGCCTTGGGTACTCAACTAGACATGAGTATGGCATATCATCTTGAAACCGATGGACAAAGTGAAAGAACCATCCAAACACTCAAAGACATGCTTCGAGCCTGTGTTATAGACTTTAGAAAAGGATGGGAAAGACACTTACCATTAGTGGAATTCTCTTACAATAACAGTTACCACGCTAGTATTAAGGCAGCACCGTTTGAAGCACTCTATGGTCGAAAATACAGATCACCTGTTTGTTGGGCCGAAGTTGGAGATGTTCAACTCACGGGACCAGAAATAATTCATGAAACCACTAAAAAGATAGTACAAATTCAACAACGCTTGCAGGCTGCAAGAGATCGGCAAAGAAGTTACGCCAATGTCAGGCGAAAGCCTTTAGAATTTCAAGTTGGAGATCGTGTTATGTTAAAAGTGTCACCTCAAAAAGGTGTCATTCGTTTTGGAAAGCGAGGAAAGCTTAATCCCCGGTATATTGGACCATTTAAGATTCTTAAAAGAGTCGGTCCAGTGGCATACAAACTATGTCCACAATACTTTCTACGTTTCTAATCTAAAGAAATGCTTATTTGACGAATCCCTTGTCATTCCAATGAAAGAGCTTCGGCTCAATGACAAACTCAACTTTATAGAAGAACCCGTGGAAGTTATGGATCAAGAAATCAAGCAACTAAGACAAAGTCGTATTCCTATAGTCAAAGTACGATGGAACTCTAACAGAGGACCAAAATTTACGTGGGAATACGAAAATGAAATTCGTGCCAAATATCCTCATCTATTTTCCAATATCACTTCCAAGTCCAATTAAATCTCGGGACAAGATTTCTGTAAGGATGGGGGACTATAACAACCCGCAATTTTCATCAATGTAATTATCCATCTATTAAACTAGATGCAATGTAATATCCATCTATTAAATTAGATGCAATGTAACATCTTTATATACCACCTATTCCATTATGCAACGTAACTTGCATAACTAAAGTAAATGAGCTCACACAACCTACCTATGCCATCTATATCTATGTTTATATTATGTAAACATCCTAATATGTCAAGTCTAGATCTTAATATCATTTTTACCAAGTACATTATCCATTTAATGTACTTTTCAAAATGTTATTTCAAAACAAGCATTAAACGTTAACGTTTATACCAAGACACTAATTATATGTAATGTATACATATAAAATGAATGTACAAGCCTTTAAAGCATCAATACAGAATATTTGAATTATATTTTCCCTCTAAATCAATTTACAAGTCATTAAAAGCTCAAGGTACAAGTTATTAAGCACACATTCAAATAAGCTCATTTTACCACCGTTTTCATTCTAGTTTCTTACCTACGCTTTAACACAAGGTACAAGCACTTAATACACAACCTCTAAACCCTAAACCCTAACCCTAATTCATCCTAAACCCTAATCTAAAACCCTAAAACCCTAACCGAACCCTAATCCAACGCGATACACCTTTAGCTCCATTTTTACCCATTTTTAACTTAAGCAACCAAGCAAGCACCTCCATGACCTCACCCTTATGTCTCTAAGCTGCTTACAAGCACCTCCACTACTTTACTTGGTCACCAAGAGGCCTTATCACCTCCTTTCTCCTTCTTGTATGCCGTGGCCTCCAAACACCCCTCCAAAGAATATCAAAGATAAAGGAAGGTTTTAATTAGCTTCCTAATACAAATTAAGTTAGGTTCCTACGTAATCTAGTTTTTCTTGTAAACCCTCTATATAAAGGGTATTAGAGGCGTTTGTTTTAGACATCCAGCATAGTTAGATATCTCCAATGAGAGTCTAATAGTTAGCTTATTAGTAGTTAGCTTATTAGTTAGCTTATAGTTTATTATTAGTATGAATAAAGAAAACCTTGTGATAACATTGATGTTCTTATTTGTTATTCTGCTGTGCTTCATGTCATTCAATGTTATTATATCCTAGATGGGTAAAACGATCTATGAAGCCTATAATCGATTCTCCACAATTTGTATCAGAGCGGGTTGCTCTTGATATCTAGGATTGTTCAAGGTTTTATACGTGTTTTATCTTCTGGTTTTGGTATTTATGATGTTTGGCAGCAACAGATTTTTAGAAATTTTAGGGTTCCCAACAAACCCTAAAATGCTATGCAAAAAGAAGATACTGTGTTCGGTTCATTGATTGAAGAAGGTACAACAGAAGGTGGTTTGATCAGGATCTGATGGTACATGTATGAACAAAACCTAATTTATCTAGGGCTTCAAAAAGATTCGCAAGAGGCTGCTGTAAGGTCTATTGGTATGAGTTTATTTAATTGTAAACGCATGATGATTTTGATGTATGATCTGCTGGTACTAAAATCATGGTTGCTGCTAGGGGTGTCAATCGGGTCGGGTTGGTCGGGTTCGGGTCAAACGGGTCGGGTCCAAGTCGGGTCGAGGCTAAAAATAATATACCCGAACCCGACCCTATTTGAACTCGGGTTAGTCGGGTTCGGGTCTGTCCTATTTATAAAATTTTATTTGTTTTATTAAGAAATTTTGAATTTTTATTAAGAAAATTTGAATTTTTATTAACAAAAAAAAAAACAGCTTAACTCGGGTCAGTCGGGTTGACCCGAACCCGAATAGGCAAAGTATATGAACCCGATACCCGACCCTATTTCGAATTCGGGTTAGTCGGGTTGACCCGACTTCAATTTTGAACCCGATTAACCCGACCCGAATAAGGTCGGGTCGGGTTCGGGTCGGGTCAGGATTATTGACACCCCTAGTTGCTGCTATTTAAATCATTGGCCATTATGATGTTCGTGTTTGGATTTGCTTTTATTTACAGTAGCAACAAAGACGAATGATAGCAGGCTTTAAGAAACAAAGAAGCAGCAGGTTGTTGGATCTGATGACAAATAACTAGGGTTTGTTTAAAACCCTAACTCGATGCCCAGATTGTCGCTTGTTACTGGTGAGAGATCTGCTTGGTTTCATTGATGCTTTTATGTTCAGTAAGTCTATTGATAGGTTAGTAATGCTCTTAAAAGTTAGTACTACCAACGTTATTTTTAGTGCTACTGTTGATATGATATCAAGGATGCTTTGTGATTATTTATGTTGCTGTAACACCCCTAAATTAGGTCTCAATAGAATAAGGGTCCGGGGCGTGTCACATCTTAGATCAATAACACAAGAGATATATAGAACGACCATTAAAAGTCATTTAAAACTGATACATTGGATTTAGCAAACGTTTGTTACAAAAAGCCTGAAGCTTTCATATTACAAAGATACTAGTTCATAATACATGATTCCCAAAATATAATGCAACCCTATCTTTAAGCATGACATCCCAAAATACAAAACCACCAATGTATCCCTTGCACCTTGTGCTTACTGACCTCCTGAAAAACATTGCTTTAAAACGTCAACAATAATGTTGGTGAATTCATAGGTTTGATAAATCGTATAATGTTGGACCACAAGATTTCCCAAGTATATGATAATGCAGGAGATATTGCATAACTTCACATAATTGTAATTACGTTGCACTAAGTCATGAACTGAAAGCTCGAATAAAATAAATGGAAATAATATAATTGCCCACATTTGCCGTATTGATGTTCTAACTGAACATCCCTAATACGAATGGTATACGTTCGTTTGTGTAGTGATAGGCTAATCACCGTCGGGGGATGTCAATCCCAATTAGTATCTAATTCCATAACATTCGCGCTCACAATCCAATAATTGACAGTTCATGATAATGGGCTCAACTTGGGTTATCGCTACTTAGGCAACACGTAATCATAGTATAAATATTTTCACTTGTGTCCAGTTATAAAACAAATGCATGTTTTCCACCCCAAAAACTTATAAAAAAATATGTACAAACGCGCGGGTCTATGAACATACCTTGAGTTACTGATAATCCAAATATCACAGATAATGCGTCTGCAAAATGATCTGATTGCAAACTAAATTAAATATTGGCCGATAAGTTACTATTCACATGATTAACTAATATCATATACAAGTCTATGTAGCTACATCACCATCTATTTGTAATTTAAAAATCGTTGTTATAAAGTGAAAACGTTTATAATTATCGTTTTGGTAAAACTAGCATAACTTTCCTGTTTTAAACCCGTTTCTCATGTTTCTTATGTACATGTCTTCGTATTAAGATGATATATAAAAATATTACATTTTTATATTTTATAACCTTCTGATGAACAGTACTTTTACTGTTTATGACGTTTTATAAATTTACTTTTATAAATTTAATTGTCGTAAAACCCGTAAATGCAACAACTTATTCGTTTTAATCCCGATTTTAGCGATTCCTTCGAGCACGTCTTCGTTATTAAAATTATAACATTTTTATAAAGTGGGGTCTGCTGATGAACAGTAATTTTTACTGTTCATAGTTTATAAAATTACTTTTATAAACTTTAATTATCGTAAACGTCGTATTTTATTCGTTTTAGCTCCGTTTTTAGTAATTCTTTCGAGCACGTTCTCGTAATTGAAAGTTCTATTTATTTATGAGGTTTACAAAAATAAATGTTTCTGTCATGAACAATAACTTTTTATAAAATTATTTTATAAAAGTTTTTTTTATACATTTAAGTATATAAACTTGCAAAATTCATAACTCTTTTGTTATAAGTTGGAAAATTATGATTCTTATCATTTTGGAATCCTAAAAATATATATAATCTGTTAAAAATAACAAACTTTTTGTTTTGTATAATTTTTATAAATTGTTTTATAAAAATTCTTTTATAAAACCGTTTATTTATCGTATAAACTTGTTTTTACCGTTATCTTTTTTCGTTATTAAACCGTTTTCGAGAGTTTCTTACCTTTTTGGAATCGTCATGAGGTGTACTATCTTTATAAAACATCAAACTCACTGTTTGAAATTCGAAACCA
This sequence comes from Tanacetum coccineum, assembly GCA_026074375.1. Lineage (NCBI taxonomy): Eukaryota > Viridiplantae > Streptophyta > Magnoliopsida > Asterales > Asteraceae > Tanacetum > Tanacetum coccineum. Next base: position 21,255 of record BQNB010015989.1, read on the forward strand.
AACAGCCCCTTTATATCTTTTATATAACTAATTTTATAACTTGTTTTTATATACTTTTCAACTTAATATTATTACCACAAGTCCTTTATAACTCTTATTATACTATGTCATACATATATTAATGTCCTTAGTCCACATTTTGTCCATATAAGTCCATGATAACAAGATTTACAAGTCATTAACATCACATGAAAACATAACTTTCCTTAAGTACTTTAAAAACCCTAATTTGTACATATACATTTTTACACTTAACCAACATGGTACATCACTTATACATCCCTTTTAACATGATATTATCAACATCATAACATATATAAAAGTGTACAAAACAATGATCATAAGTAAAAATCCCTTTTACATGTTTAAAAAATGTCCTAATGGTGATTTTGCTATATAAACATCACATACACATATAATCATGAACATGAAAAGATAAGGGTGTTAGATAACCTTAGTGTGATGTGGTATGATGATCAACAAAAATCTAAACCCTTGATTAGATTACAAACCCTAGCTTTTTCAACCAAGAAAACCCTAACTTTTCCAAATAAAACCCTAGCTTCCTTTCTTGCTTCAATACTTGTAAATGGTTAACCAATGCTTGCAAATACCTTAGTATATCTTAGGAATGATGTGTGATGGCTTGTATATGTTGTAGGAAAATTTGTATGGTTTATTTAAAAGGGGTGTTTTGAGCCGTGGCCTAGCAAGGAGGAAAAGAGAGGTTTTGTTTGATTTTTGGTAAAGTGTTTTGCATGTGTGTGTTATCTATCTCTTGTATACTTGTATATATGGTATAAGCTAGTCAAAGATGTAGTAGAAGTCCAAGACATGGATGAGTAAAATGGGGAAAACCAAATTTGTCAAAGGGAACAAGATATGGCTAGGTTTAAATGCAAGAGTGTTGTACAAGACCAATTTGTAAAATTTGTGTGCTCATTGTCTCCAAATGTTGTTGTTGCCGTGAGATAGGAGGGGGGATGAGCTTCTAGATGATTTTTGGTTATTTAACTAAATATCTAGTATGTAATGTATAAGTTACAAGTTGTAGGTTTTTATTTAAAGTGTTTACTTGTATATGTTTATGTCTTGGTTGGTTTTTCTTGTGTACATAGTGACATATGATATTAACTTGGGTAAAGTTAAATAAAAATTTGGGTATTGGGTATAAAAGTGGGTATTTGTTGAAGCGTAGAAATATTTATATGGTTCCGGGAATGCCTAAACTTAATTTATCGCGAAACGTAAACACTTTGCGTAACCGATAAAATTAAAATAAACAAAGACCATAATTATTCTCCAAAATAATTATTTAATACTTGCTTGATGTAAATGTTTAATTGTTTGATGCCCGTTTACATTAAATGATCATTCTTAGCTTACGCGATTTAACTTAATTCACGAAATTACAAGTAAATGCATACAACACTAAAAATAATTAGTAGCTTTATTGACGTCCCAAATGACTTGAAAACACGGGGTGTTATAGACTTCCCCCGTTAAACGAGCCTTGTCATCAAGGCTTACGATGCGGCACTTGGTGGCGGTGCGGTCTTGGTAAAGAGATGTGGGTATTTCTTCTTGAATTGGTCTTCACGTTCCCACGTGAACTCATGACCTCTCTTGGAGTTCCATCTTACCTTGAAAATTGGGACACGGCTATGCCTCAACTGTTTTACCTCTCGATCCATGATCTCGACCGGTTCCTCGACAAACTGAAGCTTATCATCAACGTGTAGTCCATCCAATGGCACAGTTAATGGATCATCGGAATAACACCTCTTCAAATTGGATACATGAAAAGTGTTGTGAACCCTGCTCAGCTCTTGCGGAAGCTCAACCTTGTATGCAATGGCTCCAACTTTTTCTAACACCTTGAAAGGTCTGACATATCTGGGATTTAACTTCCCTCGTTTGCCAAAATGTACGACCCCTTTCCAAGGCGAAACCTTCAGCATAACTTTATCCCCAACTTGAAAATCCATCGGCTTACGCTTCTTATCGGCATAACTCTTTTGTCGATCATGAGCGGCTTGCATTCTCTGCTTTATTTGAATAATCTTCTCGGTCGTCTCTCGAACCAAATCTGGACCGGTAAGCTGCACTTGCCCAACCTCGGCCCAACAAACAGGTGAACGACACTTTCGACCGTAAAGCGCTTCAAAAGGTGCAGCCTTTATGCTAGCGTGATAACTGTTGTTATATGAGAACTCGACTAATGGCAAATGGTTAACCCAACCCTTTCCAAAGTCGATTGCACAAGCACGCAACATATCCTCGAGAGTTTGAATAGTCCTCTCGCTTTGTCCGTCTGTTTGTGGATGGTACGCAATACTCATATCTAGACTAGTACATAAAGCATTCTGAAGTGACCTCCAGAAATTTGATGCGAACCTAGGGCACGATCACAAATAATCAAGAGAGGTATTCCATGCCTCGTGACCACCTCCTTTAGGTACATTCTTGCAAGTTTATCCATCAGATCAGTCTCTCTCATCGGTACGAAGATTGCAGACTTAGTGAGTCGGTCAACGATCACCCAAATAGTGTCGTAGCCTTGCGACGACTTAGGAAGCTTCGTGACAAAATCCATAGTGATGTTGTCCCACTTCCATTCAGGTATCTTGGGTTGTACCAACAATCCTGATGGTCTTTGATGTTCGGCCTTGACCTTAGCACAGGTCAAACACTTGCTAACATAGGTGGCGATGTCGGCTTTCATATTGGGCCACCAATATAGCTTCTTCATATCTTGGTACATCTTGTCAGAACCCGGATGAATAGAGTATTTTGACTTGTGGGACTCGTGCATAATCACAGTCCTCAAGTCGCCATAACATGGTAACCAACTCCTGCCATTGAAGCATAGAGTTCCATCCGCACGCGGTTCCAACTTTTCCTTTCTAAATATCTCCGAATCCTTAGCATTTTCAAGCAACATGCCTCCAACATCTTCGTTCTTGATGTTCTCTGGTTTTCGTGCTTCAGTCTGAGCATTCAAGATTTGTTTAGGAAGATCCAAGCCAATAGTCATGACTAAGGCTCGAACTCTTAATGGTTGATCTCTCTCCTTCCTGCTTAGAGCATCAGCAACAACATTTGCCTTTCCCAGGTGATAACGAATCACACAATCGTAATTACTGAGCAACTCCAACCAACGACGTTGCCTCATGTTCAACTCTTTCTGATTAAGAATGTGTTGTAGGCTCTTATGATCAGTGAACACCGTGCACTTGGTTCCATACAGGTAGTGCCTCCAAATCTTGAGAGCGAACACTACTGCTCCAAGTTCCAAATCATGAGTCGTATAGTTCTTCTCAGGAATCTTCAGTTGGCGTGATGCATAAACAATTACCTTTTCTATTTGCATCAACACAGCGCCCAAACCCTTCTTTGAAGCATTGCAGTATGCGATAAAATCTTCACTACCTTCAGGTAAGGCCAGTATTGGTGCACTGCACAACTTCTGCTGGCGTGATGCATAAACAATCACCTTTTCTCTTTGCATCAACACAGCGCCCAAACCCTTCTTTGAAGCATCGCAGTATGCGATAAAATCTTCGCTTCCTTCAGGTAAGGCCAGTATTGGTGCACTGCACAACTTTTGCTTTAACAGTTGAAAAGCTGCTTCTTGTTTATCACCCCACTCAAACTTGACCTTCTTCTGGGTGAGTTTGGTCATTGGTTTGGCGATCTTCGAAAACCCTTCAATGAATCTTCGATAATACCCAGCAAGACCTAAAAATTGACGAATCTCCGTTGGCGACTTAGGAGATGCCCAATCTTTAATGGATTTGATCTTGGCGGGATCTACGTGAATGCCCTTACTATCAATCACGGGACCTAGGAACTGTACTTTAGGAATCCAAAATTCACATTTGGAAAACTTGGCATACAACTCCTCTTTCTTAAGCAATTCTAAGATTAGCTTAAGGGTGCTCTCGTGCTCTCGCTTGTTCTTTGAATATATTAGAATATCGTCAATAAAGACAATCACGAATTTATCCAGATATGGTTTGCACACCCGATTCATAAGGTCCATGAATACGGCAGGTGCGTTTGTCAAACCAAACGGCATAACTTGAAATTCATAATGGCCATAACGGGTTCCTGAAGTGGTTTTCCAAGATTTCTTCTTCTCGAACCCTCAGTTGGTGATAACCTGACCTTAGGTCGATCTTCGAGTAGACACTCGACCCTTGGAGCTGATCAAATAAATCATCAATTCTTGGGAGCGGATAACGGTTCTTCACCGTTAGTTTATTTAATTCTCGGTAATCAATGCACATCCAGAATGATCCGTCCTTCTTCTTGACAAACAAGACCGGAGCTCCCCAGGGTGAACAACTAGGTCTTATAAAAGCCTTTGTTCAGATAGTTCTTTTAGTTCACTACCGATAACTCTTTCATTCAGATGGCGCCAATCGATAGATGCCCGTGCGACACGGTTGCAGCACCAGGTAATTAAATCGATTTGAAAATCCACTTGACGAGATCGGAGGAAGACCCGCAAGTCCGCAGAAAACTTTCGATAATCTCAAACTATTGGTAAATCCTCTAGTCAGTCTTCATCTCCGCGCTTGGTCATCCAATCTCATTTTGTAACTGACATGTGTCTAAAAAAGACTGGAGATCCTTTTTAGCATGTATTCTGTGTTTTAGAGTACGAGATAAAGTGCAGACGAGTCTCGTGTCCCTGAGGCTATTGCTTTCGTTACCCATGAACAATTAATTGTATCATTACCCCAGAGGGATACGAACCGATCTTGCCTCGGCACACACAATGATTGGCTTTGGTATCTTTGGCCAACCAATCCATCCCCATAATAGCTCAAAACTGCCAAGTTCTACGTCAATAAAATTTATGTTGCATGATATTCAGGAGATTTAATGTCAACCCTAAGGAAAGTATTTAACCTTATTATCCTACCCGTTAGCTAGTTCGACACCATAATAGTTGATCTAAAGTAATGGCATTAATATCATTTGGGAACTAAAACGCAGAAGACACAAAGCCTATCCGCCCAGTATCAAACAAAACAAAGCATAGCGGATTGTTTTAGAAGGAACATACCCATCACGACGTTGGAGTCTGGGTTAGTCCCCGCACGTCCCACCACATACACCTTCGCTGGAGCAGTGTCCTAGCACCATCCTTGAATACCACCAGTTGCCTATTGTTGTTCTTCCATTGGACATTCCTTTCTTGAAGTGTCTCTGAACTCCGCACTCAAAACAAGAAGATCATATGACCTGATCCCTTGCCCTTTTGGTTGTTAGTGGTTGTGGCATTTCCCGCACTCCTACATCCACGGCGATGTGCCAAATTTTGTTCCATTTGTAGCACTTTTGGAGCATACGACCGTCATGGTGGTATTGCAAACCTGGGAGCATAGGGTCCGTAGATCCCCCATAATTGTTTCTTATCACCCATCCAGCGGTGTATGCCCAGCCGGTGTTTGCCTCTTATTTTGTGTTTGTTTGATTCTGAATGTTTTCGGAAGTGTTTTTTTATTTTAAACTTCCTTTGTTTTTTTTGCTTTCTTTCAGCAATGTACTGACTCTCTTGTCCATTAGTATTAGTGGCCAATTCAACAGCCTCTTGCATGTTTTTTGCTTTTTGAAGCTACAATGGTTTTCCCATGGATCATGTCGGGCAATCCACCGACATACCTTTCTATTTTGTCTGACTCCTCAGGGAACATCCTAACACACAGCAATGCTAGTTTCTTGGTAAACTTGGTTTTGTACTTGACCACATCAATACCTATCACTTTCAAGTTCCACAATTCAGCCTCGAGCTTTTTCATTTTGTTTCTTGGACAATACTTGTCAGTCATCTTCTTTCTCAGATCGACCCAAGTCATTGCATATGCAACATCATGAGTAACAGTCATAACATGGGAATTCCACCATGTTAGAGCACCTGCTAAAAGAGTACAAGTAGAAAATTTGATCTGGTTTTCCACCGAGCAGTTGCTTAGCGGAAAACAGTCTCCATCCTTTCAAACCATTGGGTAACTCACAACCACTCCCCGGTCCCATGGAAATGCAGGGGTTTGCCACTTTATAAAATCCTGGTAAGTGCAACTCTCGGGAGCATATGCTTTCAGATCCCCATACACCTCGTTCCCTAGTAATGGGCTGTCAACGCCATTCCTGGTTGCGTCACGTGCTCCAAACGGCAATGGACACCTTTGCAATCATAGCTTGGAGTTGGGCATTAGTGACCGTAGTGGTTGTGGTTGCTGTTGGGGCTGGTGTTGTTGTGACCGGTGTTGACCTTGTGGCTCATTTTGGTGCCATTTTCTTCAATCACAAGAAAATACAATACCCGTTAGATTTCATAAAATCATAACCATGACATGACATATCCATGATAAATAAAGTGAGATCACATCACACCGTGAAATATACAACTGAATTGTAATCAACAATGATATAACCAAATCGACATTCATTCATAAACAAATTCGATTACAAACGTGACCTAATACAACCATTCCATATATAAATTGGAAAACATACATGAATGGTTCAGATACAAAATGATCATAGGTTACAAAATAAACATAACAACCTAAAGCCTTACTAGCCGGGATTAAACCCGTAATACTTAGTAGGCTATATACAAAATGACTAGCCGTAACAAAGTCTAATCTAAGAACTGCTACCAGCCTCCTCTGGCAGCTCTGGCTGTGCAGGACCCCCAGCGGGTCCCTGCTGTCCTTGTAATGTAATAACCTATCCCTATAATGCCATCACCTGTCCCTGTAAGGCTGTCACCTGCCCCTGCAGTGTGGTGACCAGTCCCTGAAGTGGAATCATCTCTCTCTGTAGTGTCTGCATAACAGTCAATGTCTGAATAATCTGCTGCTGTCGAGCACGATCAGCTGCCCTCAACTCTCTCATCTCCTCACGCCTCCCGCGGTCTGTCTCTAGCAAATCTAAAATCGCTCTCTGTCTACTACGATCTGCTGACTGTAACTCTCTGATCTCTGACATCTGTGCATGAACTGTGGTGCGTAGTGACATAACCTCTGCACGCGCAAGATCACTCGCATCCATAGATCATCCCCAAGCCTCTCTAGACATCCTAGCCTCAGTCTCCATCAAATGACGTGTATGTGCATGTGCACGTCTGTCTCTAAACAACATATTGACCCGACCGGCCAATAGCTGTCTCTGACTCTGCTCATTGTCTAACATCGTGTAGATCTCATCCATGTCTCACCTAACCATAGACTCAAACTCTCTTACGTGTGCACCCAACTCTGTGTCAGTACTACCTAGGGGCTCCCTTAGGTCTAACAATCTCACTCACCCAACGAATCCGTAATCCCATATCCAACATATCTCTCTGGGTCACGCCTGATCTCCCTGTCCATAGTGGCAACAAAGCCGTAATCTGCCCTAAGACCTCCAGCTGGTCTAGCAGCAGCAGCGGCGGAGCTCTCTCCTACCTTGTATCTGGGACCAAGAGCGATACCTAACCCCTCCGAGGTGGTAGGTTAACCTCGGTATGCCTCTCTACGAACTGGCAAGTGTAGTAACCCCAAATGGGTTTGGTAATGAAAGTAGGACTGAATGTGGGACAAGGTGGTGGTGGCAGCTGTCTAGTGGGGAGAGTATGAATGGTGGTGGTAATGGTAAAAGAATGAGAAGTAGCAGCCCTCCAGCTCATATCAGCATCATAGGCAGCTCGATAAGCCCAAAGAACGAATAAGACTAGGAGGTAGAGCAGATAAGCTACATGATAGGGTGGTGATAGTGTAAGGATAAAGAGGTACGGGGGTGCAGTGGAAAGGACTCATGGGTGTGTGATGAAGACCATGGAGAGTAGGTAGTATGGTGAAAGCTGGTGGGGAAGATAGAGCAACAGTCCTAGCAACCTCATAATCCCCCGACCATAGGCTGGTACGAAGTGTACTTGCACATGAATAGTAATCTTAGCTGTCCAAACGATATGCAGGGTGAGGTGGTGGTGTGGCCGCAGACTCATCACTCCAAAACGCTCAGTCTCCCTGTCAGAAGTGGCAGAAAGCTGGTAAAGCAAACAACTACAGTGTTAGCAATGAGCTGGGGTGCTCCTCCTCCGCCTTCCTCGTCAACCCCTACACCATCGTCATCATCCTCATCCTCCTCACGGGCCTCGATCCTATCATCTTCCTCATCCTCCTCGATGTCTATATCATCATCTCCGTCATCTCCTCCATCAGCAGGATAGTCGATAGGATCCTCCTCAGGGTCCTCATCGTCATCCTCCTCCGGATCTGCCTCAGGATCAGTCTCTGGAACATAATCAGGTGACTGTGTAGTGGGTGAGACCTCCTCAGCATACGGCTGATCCTCAGCAACGATCTCATCGTTAGCATGCTCTGGTCCTGGAACATCATCTGGCATGGGTGGTTCCTGCTCAGGCTCCTCCGGGCCAAGCACATAATCTAGAGAGGGTGGTGCCTGCTCAGGCTACTCCGGGCCAGGCACATAATCTGGAGAGGGTGGGGCCTGAAGAACGGCCTCCACGTATGGGTCCACTGGCATGTAATGTAGCTCAAGGAACTCGTTATCATACGACTCTCGTGATTCCTATGTCTGATAAGTCTCATATGGGCTGGAAACCACCGGTAGGTAATTCCCTGATTCATCCAAATCTGACATGACAGAATCTGAAAATTCAAAATAGTCATATTAGTATTTAATTAATAAGGCAACTCTTAAGAATATACATTTATATCATAACATGATAATACTTATGACTGCAACTAGTCCAAACAACTAATGCAACAGTAGTGAATGCATTAATAAGCACATATTTATGTCCCGGTTAAACCCATTTTTATAAAAAACAACTTTTTGAAAACGATTATAGTCCAGCAAAAACAAATTGACCTGGTTTCTCTATAACCTTGGCTCTTGATACCAATCTGTTTCCCCCAAATGGGTCGCAATAGGAATAAGGTCCGTGGTGTGTTTTTAGCTTTCTCCATATCAATAACACAAGATGTATATAGAACAACAAAAATATCGTTTTAAAACTGATACATTGGCATTTAACAAAGTATTTGTTAACATAAGGCGAAGCTTCACTTCTCCTCTTGTTCAAAATACAAAGGATTTCTATCCTATACATTATACAAAATCTAATGCGACTAAATCTTTAATGCATGATATCCCAATCAAAACCACCAAGTGTATTCCTTTAGCCTCGTGCTTACACTAATCCCCTAAAATAACTAGCTTTAAAACGTCAACAATAATGTTGGTGAATTCATAGGTTTTGATAAATCGTATAAATTTTTAAAGACCACAAGTTACCCCAAGTTAAGACAATGTAAACAGATATGCAGACATCAATGATAAATGTAAATTACGTTGCTCTAAGCTCATGACACGGAAGCATGACATAAATGAATACCAAATACATGTTCTACATTGCTCGAGGTGATGTTCTACACCCGCAACATCCTATAATTCGACATGTATAGAACGTTCATATGATTGTCAAGTGATAGCTAATCACCAAAAGGGGTTGTCAAACCAAAGATCTATTATCTAACATTTCGCTGCTCACATATCCCGCAAATTGACATTTCATAGATAATGGGCACAGATAGGGTTATTGGCTACTTAGGCAACAAACGTATTCATAACAAGAAACTTAACCACTTGTTTCCATTGTAAAGCATTTCAATGTTTTTCATCCGCGAAAACTTATAAAACAAAAACATGTAAAACGGGGGACTATGAACTCAACTTTGAGTGAGCAAAACCAAGTGTATCACAAATAGTGCGTCACGAGAAAACGATCAGATTCAGACCTATTTAAATTAAGGTCGAATAATTAACTAATCACAATTGTAAACTACTACCATGCAAATTCCTATATAGCTAATCACATCTAAATGCTTGAGTAAACACATGTTTATAAAAATTAAAAACAATTTATAACATATTTTTGGTAATTACGCTATAACTTTCCCGCGTTTTAAGACCGTTTCTTGCGTTTCGTTATGCCCATCTTTTCGTATTAAACGAGTTATCGATATTTGAAATTTCTCATAAGTTTTGGTCCTCGTGATGAACAGAAACTTTTACTGTTCACCAACTGACATGATTAACTTAAAACGTTTTTGTTGTCAGTAAAACCTTAAAACTGTCGTATTTTTATATGTTATAAAAAGCTCCGTTTTTAAAAACGATTCTTTCGAGCACGATCTCGATATTGAAATACTATAATTTTTATGAGGTTTACGAAAAATATAACTTTCTGTCATGAATAGTGGTTTTTTACTGTTTCATGATGTACAAATAGGTTTATATAATCATTTTTTATAAACTTTATAATTATTGAAAACCCGTGAAATTCCTACTTATTCGTTAAAACAAAAAAAAATTGCGATTCTTATCATATTTGGAATCCTAAAAATGTGTTTTTAGTATGATAAAAAAATCAAAACTTGCTGTTTGATGGAGTTATTTTATAAAAGTTATTTTTATAAAATCCGTTTAAATACGATAACTCGTTTTTAAACGTAACTTTCTCGTTTATAATCCGTTTGAACAATTTCTTACCTTTCGTAATCGTCGTGGAAGTCGTATATTTTCATAAAAAACATAAAATAGATAGGTAAAAATTCGGATTTTGGACAGAATGTTGGAGTTATTTGTTAGGTCCATTTTTTTTTAAACCTTTGTTTTCCATTGCTTTTACCATATCTGTAATACACACCACAAGTCTCATAAATCATGTGTGTTATAAATCATACATATATTAAGAGTCCATTGTCCATAGCTTTCCTTCAAAGTCCTCATGTGTCCAAGTTGTATAAGTCTTTCATATTACTTATAAAACATAACTTTCTTATTTACCATAAATCACTAGTTTTATATATAACTATTTTTATATAATAACCACTAGTATACAAGTCTTCTTATCTTGTTATAACCTTATTTTAATGATCATATAATATTAATATAAGTCCATAATTAACCTTAACATGTCATTTGTATTTCTTTTACTAGAAACATATTAAGAAACTTTTATAAACCCTAATTAACACATGATATTTTACCATCCAAAAAAACTGGTACAATACTTTTCCCTCATCCTTTTTTAGCATGATATAAGTAACATCACAACATATATAAAAGTATACAAAATGATCATTTCAAGTAAAAACTTCATTTTCATGATAAAATCCTAAATGGTGATTTAAGCTAAAATAGAACTTAACATATGCATAAAAATGAATATTGTAAGATCATAAAGAGTTCTAGATGACCTTATGGTGTAGGATGATGATGACCAATATAATCTAAACCCTTGTTTGGATAAAAATCCAAAGCTTGCACCAAGGAAAACCCTAGTTTTCTTAAATAAGCCCTAGCTTCCTTTCACTTGATTAATCCTCACTTTGAAAATGCTTTACCAATCTTGGAAATACCTTAAATATCTAGATGGATGTGTAATAAGTGTGTGATGGGTTGTAGAAAATTTTGTATAATTTATTTAATAAGGGTGTTTGTTGCCGGTAACCTAGCAAGAGAAAAGGGAGAACAATATAGGTTTTTGGTTAATGTTTTAGTCTATGTTTTCTTATCTCATGCAATGAATAAGTAAATGCACATGAATGAATAGTCAAGGGAGCACAAAGATGGTCTTAAAGATGGTCATTGGTCCAGAAGTCCTTTGGCAAAGTTGGAAGAAATTGAATATAATGTTGCCCTAAATTGAGGTTTATCCCATGAAAACTAGTAAATGTGATCCTTTTATTGAGATTTTCTTGTATCCTTTGGTCATATCCGGCCCCATATAGAGAATAAGTGATGTATTTTTTGTAATTTTTATTGTATTGGGTATAAATTTGGGTAAATTCTGTAGAAGCGTAGAAAAGTTTTTGGTGGTTCGGGAGTGCCATAAACACGCCATTTATCGCGAAAACGAAATCACTTTACGCAACCAATAAACAATAACATGAACAATAGTTAATCATTATACCCTTAAATAAATACTTAACCCTTGCTTGATGTAAACTTTAATTGTTTTATGCCCGTTTACATTGAAAGCTAATATTTTAGCAACGCGGATTTTCGATTAACTTTATTGATTTAAAAACAAACGCGTACAATACCAAAGATACATAATAGATTTATCAACGTCGTCAATGACTAGAAAACACAGGGTGTATTACACGTTTAATTAAAATTATTATTTATTGTTGGTGCCTTAATAAATAGCAACAATTCGTTGCTAACAAACACTTAGCAACGGAATTTTAGTGCCAATTTTTCAACGAAAAAACCTGCCGAATGCTATTGGCAGTTTTTACTAGTAGTGTTATACTAATTGTATGTGAATAAATACCGCAAAAAAACATGTATTTGATGTGAATAAATATTACAAAGGCCACACAAACATAAAATTCATGAGACCATATGGGATGATCAATATCACACAAAATACATATTTCATCACTTTAAAGTTAAACATCCTATGGTAAACACTTATTAACACTTTTTTGGTCACTTAGCTTAATTGTATGTGACTAAATACCCAAAATAACTACTTTTATGTAGACTAAATATTACAAAAGGCCTACACAAACATAAAAAATCCTGTGGCAATTGTGATGATCAGAATAGTCACGACACAATACACATTTTCTCAATTAAACAACATATGGTTACAATTATAAACACTTTTGGTCACTTTATGCTTAATTGTATGTGGACTACATACCCAAAAAAACCAAGCTGTATGTGACTATATATTACAAAAGTCCACAACAAACATAAACATCTGGTGGCCCAATGGATGAACAATATTCACACCAAAACACATGTCTTTTCTTCACTTAAAACAGCATATGGTCCTACACTTATAAACACTTTTGGTCATTCTTTATGCATAATTGTATGGACTAAATACCTCAAACAACATGCTTTATGTGACTAAATATTATAAAAGCCACACAAACATAAATTCATGTGGCCATGTGAATAACAACCCCGTAAATTTCACAAACAATGTAATATCCATTCTATTAATTTTAGATGCACTGTAATATCTATCAATTATCTACATACCCACCTTTTCTACAAGGAAATATTTTGCTTTACTCATATGCAACGAAGCCTTGCATCTCTAAAGTAAACGAGCTCACGCAACCTCTACCAATGCCATCTCTATCTATGTTTACATCATGTAAACATCCTAATATGTCAAGTCTATATCTTAATATCATTTTACCAAGTACATTATCCATTTAACGTACTTTTACAGAACAATATATCAAAACAAGCATTAAACGTTAACATTTATATCAAAACCCTAATTATATGTAATGTATACATATAAAATGAATGTACAAGCCTTTAAAGCATGTGTACAAGTATCAATACACCACATTTGAATATCTTTTCCCTCCTAAATCAAGTTACAACTTTCTAAAACATAATGTACAAGTCAATAATGCAAGAAAGTCAAATTAGGTCATTTTACCTCCTAAATCACTTTGGTTTCTTACTACCACTTTAGTACAAGGTACAAGCACTTAATGCATGACTTTTAAACCTTAAACCTAAACCCTAATTCATCCTAAACCCTAATCTAAAACCCTAAACCCTAAAAACGAAACCCTAAACCCTAATTTCACTTTCAACCAAAAACTAAACCCTAAACCTAAAACTAAGCCCTAAACCTTAATCCTAAGCCCTAATCTCAATCCTAACACTAATCCTAAACCTTAATCTACCCTTAATCCTAACCCTAATCCACATTTTAAAACCCTAAACCCTAAACCGAGCCCTAAATGAACCCGATACCCTTTTTCTTCCTTTTTGACCCATTTTAAACCAACCTAGCACCTCAAGCACCTCCATGACCTCACCCTTATGTCACCAAGCAGCCTAGCAAGCACCTCCATCACCTCCTTGCTAATATACTTGGCCACCAAGGTGGTTTGTCACCTCCTTGTCTCCATATCCTAGCCGTGGCCTCCAAACCCCCCTCCACATCTCATATCTAGTTTCTAGCTTATATTACTCACCCTCCTAGCCCTCAATACTCACTACTCTAGCCCTAGATATCTTACACCAAGTAAACTTGGGCATTAAGGGTCTTTTCACCCTATAAATACACGAACCAAGCAACCCTTTCAAATCATCCCTCAAAACTCATCTCACACACTCAAATGGAGTTCTAACCATTCCCTAGCAGCAATAGAAGATCAAGAGAAGTCCCTAAGCTCAGAATAGAAGCCAAGAAGCAAGATCTTGTTCCATAAGCTTATATTTTGTATTAGAATGTTCATAATACTCTTAAGATCATATATATCTATTGTGATGAAAGCTTTTGAATCCTCAAACCCATGTGTTTTTTTAATAAAACCCAAAAATCGGCCCGTGTTGATTTTCATAACTAACGATCTTATTTCTAAACTTTTGTTACGTAGAACCATCTTAATTTTTTTCTTATTCTAATAACAATAAAACCTGCAAATATCATGTGGAATCCTAAAATAAGCATGCATGCTTTTTTGACTTGTTTTGCAAATAATTCCAATGCAAAGAATAATAGACGTACTTTCTGAATTTTACTAACTAAAAGGTAGTTAAAAATTCATTATTCTAAAGTTTATTACTAATAAGGAACCTATTTGTGCCAAGTATCAAAGTTAAAGGTTAAATTAAATATACATTATATATAAGACTAAACTTGTAAAAGTTTATAAACCTAGGGTAATATTGCCCTTTATGCAAAACTTAATAAATAAAAATATTATACTTTTTATACAAATTATAAAAATATATATTAAATTATCAATCTCTAATATTATTAAAACCCGGACACATTAATCGTATATTAATCATAAAATTGACGCATTATTTTCGTTAGAGTAAAATATAATTTAACATAAATATCTCAACTAACTTTTAAGAGAAACCTTAAAATCTTGTCGTATCACATTACTAGGAACTTTCATAAAGAAGGGTTTCATTTGAGATTTTGTTTTTGACAGTTCTGCTTAGGTTTACGATTTAAAGTGCCCATGGCTCCTCAACACGATACTACATGGCTTTTGAATAGATGATAGCCCGAACAACGATACAATATTTCCATAATAAATCAAAGATATACGTTAAACTTTATGAAGTTTTGAAACATAAACTATCACACTAAGACTTGACATATCACCCCAGGTTGCGTGACGAAGCCGTTACTTTCACTTGATATACTTTTTCCATCAATCAGATTTCCCTATACTGTTTTTAACTGTTTTATAAACCCGCGGGGGGGATACATGCTACACTTGGTGCCATGAGCTTAGACGCAATAATACTATTTTCCATAATAATTGTACTCATTGTAATTATTACACCATACTGGTTTTTATCATGTATAACAACGTAACCCACTCTTATGATGACTTGTATTCACACTATTTATTATAAACCTATGAATTTCACTCAACCATTGTGTTGACCTTTTTAGCATGTTTATCTCAGGTAACTGAACATCTTATGGCACAAAGTGGCACGGACTTGAAGATGGCTAAACTGTTATCATTCAAACTTTATGTTTTCATGTAGATTTTGGGACCTCTGTTTGTAAAAACTCTGATGAAATAATAAATGATAACTTATCTTTTAAAAACGTCTCTTTTGAGTCATTTTCTATGATTATGACTGTTGTACTATGAAATAATACCCCATATTAGCTTCCGCTGCTATATGTCAAAAATGGGGGTGTTATAGATTGGTATCAAGAGCCACGGTTATAGAGAACAAGGTTGAAACCTTAACTATAACTACTTTTCTTTTTCCATCCAAGAAAGTCCTCCGTGCCACTACATCTCCTGAATAGTATGTAAAGATACATAACTATTATACTATTATATAAATAAACTTATAGTTATTTTAACTACCGGATGTGTTAACAGATTGATGTCTACCTATGGTTCTTCTCCCAACCACCCAACCTTCAATATTAATGGATGCTTTTTCCTCTAACTTTCCGGACTATATCCCGGCTTCCCCAGACTATGTCCCAGCTTCACCAGGAAAAACTTATTCTAGCTCTTCAAATAACTCATTTGGTTTAGTTCCAATAGCTTCACCAACTATTCACACGTTTTTCATGAAGAGCCGAAAATGAATTGTCATGCATGCATCACTAATGTTAAAAAAAACAAATCACCTAATTCCCCCACCAACTATGTCCTCCATCTACAATGCTATCTTCAATGATTTAAAATTCCTCAAGAATTATTTTTATCAAGAGGAAATTATAGTCATCTAAGAACAAGGGCCCATAACCAATCATATCTCCTCTCCTTCTGCCCTACCTCCATAATTTGAGATGGGAGAAGCTCTCTGTAAAACACAAGTTTGGAACGTCACGATGAAAAATTGAGGAAATATCCGAATCACCTTGATTAACTCTCTCCTCGACCAGGCAAAATGATCCCATAGAATACAAATAGAAGGAGTCTCGGAAACGTTATAGTGATGATAACAACAAGCTTTCGACAATCTTAAGCGAATCTCCAAAAGGCTCAATCCGGCAATTGCTAAACGTCAAAGAAACAAAATGGAAATAACAACAAGATTGCTCTGGTTTGCTTTAGGATTGTCTAATCTAGAACAAAATCGACGAAGAAATCAAGTCCGACACCAAGCACACAAGGAAAGACTTCTGACATGCAATCTAGGATACTCAAGAACAGCTAGGACGGGACCTCTGACTACTAGATTAGAAACTAGTTATAGCTTTTAAAACGTTAGCCGCAGAGATTGTTGTAATAAATAACAACACATATCAAAAATTTGACTATGTACAATAACAAAGGCAAGTTATTATATATAGATTACAATGGCAATCCATTGATACCTTTTTGATTCATAATACCGATATAATCCACCTAAAACAACTTCTCTTAATCATCATCTTCGTCTTCATTCGTTATGAATAATACCAAGATTATCTAAACAAACCATAGATACTTCTTTGTAAATAATTATCTAATTATTCAATATCATATTTTGACAATGTTTTATTATTTTTGAACTTTAAATTTTATTTTAAGACTTGTGATATCATTCTTATTACGTGTTTTTACTTATGTTGAAGAAAGCCTCCCAAAAGGAATGTCAACATCGAAGCCCCACAGCCATGATACAGGCTGCATCAGGGAAAATGTCTAGTTGCTGACAGTGTTACCGGCAAGTCCTGGAAGCATAAGCCGCTAACATGGCAAAATACGATAAACACCAGACTATGAGAAGCTCCTATGGCAAGACAAAGTACTTAACAAATTAGTTCATGAGCTGCCAACCTTCAACATCAAAGTACGAAAGCGCTATAGGTCTCATCCGCCATGATTTGAAAGAACAGAATCAGTTTTTTCCCTAGCAACATTACCGAAGAATAACACAGGTGAAAGTATATTTCTACTGGTACTATAAACTGAAGAATGCTCTATCTTGGAGAATTCTTTTAACCCCACCTATTAGGATAGAAGAAGCATACAAGATTACCTGGGTTGAATTCAAGAAACTTTTGATAAAGAAATAATGTCCCCGAACTGAAGTTCAGAAGATGGAAGACGAATTTTATACCATCTGACTGTGAAAGGGGAATGATCTCAGACATAATTGCAACCCTTTGTCCCCAACTATGGTGTTAGATTCTGAGAAAATGATGGAAGTATTCTCATCGGGGGATAACCTTGAAGTATCTGCAGGAATTTACCCGCCTCTAAACCACAAACTCTAGAGAGAAGCAATTTAACATAGCCCGATGCTAATGGATCAGGTAAAAAAGCATCACTCCGTGGCCAAGTATCAAGTGATCACAAATGAAAGATTTAACTGACAATAAGAACTTTCACAAACAAGCAACTACCGCAACGAGAATAACAACAACTACCGAAAACCACCAACACCAACAACCTATAACAATAATCACCAACCACAAAAAGAACAGAAGACAAGAAAACTTCAGGCTTATGCTGCCAACCTCCAACTGAAACACAATAGGTATACAAAAAACAGTCCCTCGTGTAAGAAATCACTCTGCATCACACAGGAACCTTGCACCTGTTAAAGTGTAGATACTTGCAACAAGTCGGGCCCTCTGCTAAAAACTGCAGAAACAAAGTACAAGCCACTGAAGCAATCAATACCAACCAGTATTGGTAAATTGTCCATGCTGTGGAAGAAGGGCATTATGCAAATCAAGTTGCCCAAAAGACCACAAACAACAATGCCCATGAATAGCCTAATGCTAAGGATAGGAAAGCACATCAAAACCCAAAACGAAGTTACGGTAAGTTCCTACTAAACCAACAATCTAGGGCTAGAGTATTATTTGATACCTGAGCCGATAAAAGCTTTGATGCCATATCCTCTTACCTTCTAAGCTAAAATATCCAACCCATTACAATAGATACTTTTAACGATATCGAAATAGCTGACCAAAACTTGTAAGCACAAACACCGTTATTTCAAGGTGCAATCCTGAACCTAGTTTAAACCAACCTTTTCAAAATTGATCTTATGCCGATTAAACTCAGATAATTTTTCGACGTCCGTCATTGGTATGGAATGTTTATCCAAGTAACATGCTAGGATCATCTGTGAAGAGAAAGTCCGTCCACATTGCCCATCAACAGAGAAACATATAATCATCAAGGTGACCATAGTAAAACCCTACTAATCTCATTATCTTGTAAATAAAAACAAAAGGATATATCCCAGGGGATGTCAAGTTTTTCGTAGTCTAAATAATGGGAAAAGAAGTCGGATGAGAAATGACTAAAGACAACAGTATCAGTAGAAATCCTGGAAGTTTTTCTTGATATCTACCTGGCCTCCTCCCGTTCGTCAAGTAGAATATCAAATCGATTAATTCCCAGGAAGCTGACAACTATAGCCCCGCACCCTTATAGACAAGCTCATTCCAAACAGAAATAGCAGGAACATCTAACCAACTACAAGAGTTTGCAGAGACCGAGGTTTTATTCGACCAATACTTTCAACTTGGCGGAGCTCCCTTTCATATTTGTTAAAAAGAAAGACGGAACATTCAGAATGTTGTATCGATTACCGGGAGTTGAATAAACTTACCATAAAGAATTGTTACCCATTACCCATGATCGATGACTTATTTGACCAACGTCCAGTTTTGATTATCTCACACGAAGATTGACTTAAGATCAGTCTATCGATCAATTGAGAGTCAGGGATGAAGATATTCCCAAGACTACTTTTAGAACAAGATACGAACATTATAGATTTCAAGTGATGCCATTTGGTTTGACTAACGCGCCTGCTGTATTCATGGATCTTATGAATCGTGTATGTAAACCATAGTTAGATAAATTTGTGATAGTGTTCATCGATGATATTCTTATCTACTCTCGTAACAAAGAAGAGCACGCAAATCATCTAAGAATAATCCTAGAATAACACCAAGAAAGAAGTTGTATGCCAATTGCTCCAAGTTTGATTTTTGGATTCGTAACGTGTAAATTCTGGACACTTAATTGAAGTCAAGGACTTCATGTTGACCCTGCCAAGATTGAAGCAGTTAAGAATTGGAGATCTCCTACTACACCCACAAAAATACATCAATTCTTAGGACTTGCCGGCTACTACCAGAGATTCATCGAAGGTTTTTTAAAGATTGCAAAGTCTTTGACTGAATTAACCCAGAAAAACAAGAAGTATATATTGCTGTTGAAGATCAAGAGTCGCTTCAAATTTACTAACACAGAAGCTTTGTGAAGCACCAATATCTACTAGCATTACCAGAAAGGAACGATGATTTTTGTTGTTCACTAATGATGCATCCCATCAAAGGGTCTGGGAGCGTGATAATGCAAAGAAGGGAAAGTTATTAATTTGCATCCCGACAACCAAATCTCATGAAAGAAAAAAACTATACCACTCATGATCTTGAATTAGGAGCAGTTTTTTGTTTTAGACTTAAAATTTGGAGACACAAACTAACTACAAAAAATGTTCTTAACATAATACTTCCTACATAAACTAGTAAACTCAAAAAGTTAATTAAACTTAACATCCCTAAAGCTTTAGATACAACTTCCTATGACTTGTAGAAGAGGGAATATCTAACCTATACGGGTACAAAAATGTACTGTGTTCACTGATCGTAAAAGTCTTCAGCATATCCTTGATCACAAAGATTTGAACATAAGACAACGCCGTTGGTTAGAATTACTTGCAGATTACGATTATGAAATTCGCTACCATCCTGGAAAGAAAAATGTTATAGCAGATGCCTTAAGCCGAAAGGAACGAATCAAACCACTCCAATCTTGAACTGACTGCTTCTTGCAACATTCTTGAAAATAATTTATGAATTAGTTAATCGACGTACAAAACCCTTGTTTCTTTATACTTCATTTAACGACTTGAATCTTGCAAACGGTATCATGTATAGCCAAAAAGAGACTTGCATCGAAATCCTTAAAGATTTATGGTTTATAACAAGTAATGAAGTCGATACCTGCTAGTCATGAATTAGGGTTTTCTGAAAAACCTAATCTTATCAATCGAACATCAAAGTGATCCCAAGCAGAAACTATAATGTCGATTGTTACCAATAGACCTTCTGCTTGTTATGTAATACGATTAACAAGAAACATCAACGAATGCAGGAGTATAGAACTACATATTCCTTTTGTGCTGGACATCATGCAAAAAGTGTAAAAACCCTAGAATAAAAATCTTTGAATCTGGTTCGAATTGTCCTCCATCCAAGTAGATAAACTTCGATAGTATAAAACCCTATTAGGGTTTCATTTCACCAAGTATTCACGATCATCGGACTTGAAAGATTAAAACACCATCAAACTTATTCTTCAAAAAGGTCTTCAACCCTTTGTTTCCCTTATGAATCTCCATTTGAATTTGCGTAATCAAAAATCAAATATTGTTTTACTGAATTAGGGTTTGCTGGGTGAGTATGAGATGTGGGTGATAAGGATTAAGCAGTATTTCTAGATCCAAGACTATGCTCTATGGGAGGTCATAGAAAATGGTGATTCACGGGTGTTGTAACACCCCCATAAAATCACAACGCAGCGGAATACCACTTTGGGGTGCTACTTCATAGTATAAAGTACAAGTTACAGAAAACGACCTCAAAAGAGACGTTTAATAAAATGTCACATTCGATTAAAATTTTCAGAGTAAATTCAGTTCCCAATAATTTGCGATTTAAGTAGATTATAAGATTTCAAACGTGAATCATTTGTATATTTAAAGAAAACAATTATAGAATGTGAAGAAAACCGAGTCCTTAAAGTTTTGATATTCACGCAACTCGAATGCTCCCAATGCTCAGCTAGCAAGATAAGAACCTGAGAAAATACATGCAAAAAACGTCAACAATAATGTTGGTGAATTCATAGGTTTAAGTAAAAGCAGTGTTGAAATAATTCAAGTAATATTTCTGAAAGAAAAGTAGCGTTACAACATTTCAAAGAACTATTTTTGAAATTCAAGTAGGGATTCAATAAATCAAGTAATGTTTAGTAATGGACCACAAGGTTTAAGATCAGCCAGCGACAGTGCAACGAATGCAATGTCAAGTAAATGAATTAATATATTATCGCATTAAGCTCATGCCACTGAAACGTTAACCAAGCATATAAAATATGCATATAATTTGCCCCTCAACAAGGTAATATTGCAATATACCTTAAGAAATTCTCAATACAAAATGTCCTTTAGGGGTGATCGCGCCATGGATGTCACAACCCTAGACAGGGCAGTCACGGCCCAATAGATCTACTTAATGTACTAGCGCTCACCCATCATAGGTAATTAAAAGTGCATGAAATTCGGGGCCTTTTTGCAAAAGGTACTTATGTAGATAAACTCAAAATCGGGTCAAGCATACCCTTCAAGCACTTGTGTCCAATTTAAAACAAGTAATATGTTCAAAAACTCACAGTTTTGTAAATAGATAAACAATGATCTCAAATCATTTAGTAAGCAATTCAAGCTTAAATAAATTCAATGGTATACAACCATGTATCCAACATGTATTAGAAATCATGTGAAGAGCAAGTAAAGTCTTTAGTAAAAACATTCATGTAACGCTTATGAAATTGGAATCAATAAGTTTTTTGGTAAAACGAGCATTCTCACCCCGAAAATAGTTATGAAAACCATTAAAGAAGAAAAGATGGGGCTATGAACTCACCTTAGATAGTAGTATCGGATAAGGGTTCAACAACGAACGAACAACGACGGTTACGCCTCAACAACGACCTATATTATAGTGGTCCGTGATTAGAAGAAATAAAGATCGAGGGGAAAAATGCATAAATTGCATAAGTAAATAAATATATTTTTATTACACGCATATATAATATAATTACATATTGTGGAATCCACAAGTATCTTTAACACCCCCAAATTTATCTTGCAGCGGAACCAACAGTTTGGGTGTTAAGTCATAGCACAACAACATAAGAATATAACTTACTTATTTATACCCACTAAAATGATTCACCTCAAGTTTAATTTCAATTTAACTCATTCCGACTAATATGTAATTTTAATGAAAATTACCGATTTTGACCATATTAAGATTAAGAATCTAGATAGCTAACGAAAGTGAAAGACTCACATAATAGTTGCAAATTCAGTTAGTTAGAATATTTTACGCCTAATTATTCTCCATAACGCTAATTGACCGTTAAAAGAATTTCGCCGAGTTTGACTTTTTATTATATATATTTCTTTAAATTTGACCCGTCCAAAACGACCCGCTAAATTACATTTTCAAGACTCGGACTCTAAAGTAGTTTTATGTAAAACGACGTTTCAGACAACTTTTTAGTTTTAGTTACGAGACCCAAACTCGAACCGAAATGGCGAAAACGCACTCAGCATCAGGTCTGATGTAGTATTTATATAATTACCAAAAACGCAATTTTTCCCCCGCCTTTAGACCCTTATCACTCCTTTAGACTTAAAGAACCTCGCGAAAATGTAAAACGTCAATCCTAAAACAACTTTTTCGTTTTAACGGAAAGCCTATTCGGACCAGAAGGGCCCCAAAAACGGCTCACGAAATCGCTATCAGCAAGGAGTAAAATATAAAGTGCAGGAATTCGTTTTTAATTGATTTCTAAACAACCCGGAGGCCATAAAAACTTCATTTTTTAGAGTTACGACGTAACGACCTAATCGATTCGAACTATGGAACATCCTCTACCAAAATCAAAGCCTAAACTTCGATTGAGAAAAAATCTCGACACCCAAAAGGGTCCTGTCCACTTTTCTGCATAAATTGCCTAACCAAAAACCCTTCCAAACGTGATTTTACTTCACACAACTTCAAATCATACCTAATCTAACCTATCTCCATCATCTAAATCAATTTCAATCATCCAATCACTCAATCTAACACATGCACTAGGATCCATGGATTCATAATATAATTTTAGCACAAATGTATAACATATGTAGAAATAATTAACATAAAGGATGGTAACAAAATACTTACAAACTCAGATGCAATGAAAAGATAATCAAAATAAACAAACACCATTGGGTTTATACTGTGGGCCGAACACCACAAGGACTAAAAGAGAGACCCAAAAAAATCTTGATTTCGTTCACCAAACTTTGTCTACACAACCAATATTAAACTCTTGTTACTCCAATTACCCTCAATTAGATCAAAAACCCTTAAAAGTAAAAAAAAATCAAGAAGAATCAAGAATTTATGAATCTTGATGCATGGTGGTTAAATTTTGTTAGATAATGACTAGGCATTGTTATAATTTTTTACTGATTTTATTAGGAATTGATTTTAAGAGCAAGATGGTGGAGTTTGATGTTTTTTGGGGTTGTTTTTGATTGAACATAAAGGAGCAGAAAAGAGTCGATCTTTATTTTCTACCCGTTGGGGGGGGGGTTACTTTTTTAAAATTTGTGGGGGGTTTAGGGGGGTTTTTATAAAGGGGGTCAAAGGTTTATAAAGGGTCCAACCTTAATATAAGGGGGTTTTTGGTTTTCAGTTTTTAGTAGGATAAAAATATGATAAGGTGTGTTAGGTTTCTTGTTTTGATGGGCATAGATTTAAAAGAAAAGGGGTGTTTGGTTACATGGTGGTTTATAAATTTGTATTTTTTTATATAAAACATTTATACTACATTATTTGATTTAAAACACTTGGTTAAAATATTAAAATTAAAAAACACTATTTTGACGCGGTAGTCGGCCAAACGCGAAAATAAAATCCAAAAGTTTAAAATGAAAAATAATTAAGTTCTTGAAGCTAAAATATGGAATTATTGATTCTCAAACTTAAAATAATGGATAAAATATCCAAAGTGTGATTCGAATTGACTAGGATACGTAATTGCCGAATCGGGTAAAAGTAAAAATTAATTTTTTTTTACTTAACAGCAGAAATAAGAATAAATTATAATAAATATATTTACCTGAAAATACGAATTCTCACACCTAACTGCTTTAGGCTTTGCTTCACTAGCCTTAGCTTCACTTTTCTCAACTATAGGCTTAATAACTATAGGCTCACTTGTAAACTCTTCAAAACTAGAGAATGACAGATCAGGTTTTGGAGGCAACAAAGTTTCCTGTATAGGGATGTGAACATCATTATACCCTAAACTGTTTGGCACTTTCAACTATCTAAACAGTCTATTAGTTTTTGCTTAAGTTTTAGATGCATTCTCAAATTTTCTACTGTTAGCTAAATTTTCATCTTTTTGTTTTGAGCCAGTACCAACTTCCGTCTAAGCACTGTAATGGCAGCACACCCGCAAGGCGGAAACGCGATGGCGTAAACAAGAATGGGATATCACACAACACATGAGTCTAAATAAGAGAATACTAAATGAAAAAAAAGTAAAGCAAAGACATAAATTGTCATAACAATACCCAAAACCTAATGGTGTCTTTTTATTAATGAAGTAAGAGGTCTTCGTCAATAAATGACATGCAAAAAACATAATCCACCAAACAATTCACGCAAACACATATATTCAAATATGAAAAGCACTAAATAAACTCCAAGCATCCTACGGGTCTCTTCCTAGCCACTTCGCTCTATCTTATCACCGTATTAAGCTCACCTGAAAATGATGCTTAAAATGTCAACATAAAGTTGAGCGAGAATCATAGGTTTACGACATACAACAATATCCAAAATAAACTTTCAATTAGCTACTGCAATTACCAAAACAATTCATGACAACAATTAACAACAACGGGACGGAACGTGCCCACGATCCACAATCATTCCAACTACATATGTGCGCTACATGGCCTCATATTAGCTCATGCAGTCTTACCACCGTCACACCTCGTTTTGCATATTGGGATCCACAATACCAAACATATCATATCGCAACACAACGGGACGGAACGTGCCCACGATCCAATACTCAAACACAGCAACTTAAAAAAAAAAAAAAAAAAAACATTTTTACACGACAACAAGCATCATCTCCAACCCCAAAATAACAAGAAAAAAAGGGGCTATGAAACTCACCTTTGCTTAGCTTTCCAAAAGATTCCAACAAAAAGCTTCACAAACAACTAGCACAAATCTAAACAACAAAATAACTCGTGTTACACGCTACTAAGCCAAAAGCTTAATGCACATGTAACAATCATATGATGGATGTCTAAGGTGTTTTATTAACCCCATGGGTCACCCCGACACCATACCCAACTTTAACCACTTCATTAACAAGTTTTTACTATTAGTCCAATTTGTTATCAAACCTGCAAAGAATTTAACGGACTTAAACGTAACACAAACCTCTACTTACTGACCTTCATAATTCATACCAAAAATCACCTATGTTCATCTATAAGCATATTAACTACCTCGTGATTCCCAAGAGCCATTTACATGCACAAGTACTCCTAAGAAAATCAAACTTCAAAACAGTCCCAATTCGGATCTGTTTGCACACTAAAAAGTTTGGACCTAAAACCATACTTAGACTCCAAATCAGAAGCTCTCCTTTGAGGGATTTCTAATAGACACATAGAACTAAACTTATGTACAAGGGTTAATCCTAATTCAAATTTTAAGTGGGGGTTTTATACCTCGTAACTGACCTAAATCTGACCCGTATTTACTGCCTGACAACTTTTCTTGCAACCAACGTTTGAATGACTTCCCAACATCATAAACCTTCGAGGCCAGATGTTCTGAAAACTAGACTCTCTGAGCTACGTTATAGGCACCGGAAACTTGACAAAATCTATTACCATCATTGAGATATCAGTCAAACAACACAGCCCTAAATTCTGCCCCAATCTATATGAAATTCTAACGCGAATTAAGTTTAACCAATTACACCCATAAGCTTCTAATTCAACCCTAATCATTATAACATGATCATTATACCATTAATTACATATTTAATGAACCCTAATTATCCACCATATTGATTATTACATGATTAAAGATTAATAACTAACAAGGATTAATTAAAACTTACCTTAGAGCTTGATTTCTTTCCAAAAGCAAAAACCCTAATTTTTTGTCCTCTTTTCTCTTTGTTCGACCGATCTCACAAGGGGGAGGGTTATGAGATTTTATTTTGTATTTATAGGCCCCCAAACTAATTATAGATAAAGTCTAATTAGTATTTGTTTCCTTTTAAAACTCTTTTTTTTCTTTCTTTCCCTTATCCGGCCGAATGGCCTTATTAATATTTTTAAAATTTTTATTTATTTATTAATTACTTAATTATTTGTATTACCTTAAGTTTTTATAAAAACCTAAGCTTATTTGAGTAAACCTTTTTGCGTAAACGCAATTTACTAGGCTTTTAAAATAAATAACTTTTCATTTTTATTAAACCTAACTTTCCAAAAATAGAAATTTCATTTCTTTCTTATTCTAACCACTAAAGCCTATTCATACCTAATTTTACTAACACATAAATACGTATACGTAATAATACTTACACAATTAACGCAAAAACGCCAAAACCACAAAAGTCATTTCCTTGCCACCAAAAGTGAACGAAAGGAACTTAACCAAATCCATCACCAATCCAATCCCAATGAGACGATCACGCTCAATGGATTGATTACCAACTCTCACACAATCCACATAACGCATATAAACACATAAACCATACATTACAACAGATTCATAAGTCAACACTAACGGTTTGACTAACCTGCTCAAGTCATGGTTGTCACAGTATCCCCTCCTTTAGGAAATCTCGTCCCGAGATTTAACCAAAAGGTTCAACTCTATCATTACCAAACAATTAATCGAGGATACTTATCTTTCAAGTAGTCCTCCCATACCCATGTTAACTCAAAGTTACACTTTGAATTCCAACTAACTTTCACAAGATATCTTACTGCTAACCACTTTGCCTGCCCACAAAAGGGTACGCATGGCAGCATAACCGCTCCAAACGAAAAGAAACATCCAACTACCTGAACCTCGCCCGTCATCGAGGAGACTCGTCAAAAACCTTAAGTTGCGTAACAACGTCATTTACAACCCGGTCTCGCAACTCATCAAACAAGAACTGTCTTGAAACCAAGTTATAAGTTGTTACAAAGCCCAACGTTTTTGAAGAATCAGCTCGACTTCGAGTTTATTCATAAAATAACTTTAACCAAAACCACACAAACACATCTAAGGGCATACTAAGGTCTACAAGAAACCTTACGTACCCAACTTTAACTAAAACTCCCAATGATCCCTTGCTCAACGAACAAGTGTGGATACTCAGTTTATCTGAAGTCCTAAAGACCTCGCTTCGAGCCCAAATGGACCTTAACTACCACCATTCTGCAACATTTTAACCTCTTAATTTCACGGTCACTAGTCTCAACAAGTTCCTCAACAAAACAAAGAGTTTTGTCAACCTTGATCTCATCCAATGGCACATGCAGACTAGCATCCGCCAAACATATTTTTTTTTCAACACATGGAATGTGTCATGTACACTACTCAACTCCTCGAGCAACCTCAACCTATAAGCTATAGAGCCAATCCTTTCAAGGATCTCAAACGGTTCTACATACCTCGGTGCTAACTTTCCTTTCTTCCCAAAACCAGCCACGCCCTTATAAGGCAACACTTTTAACATAACCCGATCTCCTACCTCAAAATCTAACGGTTTGCGTCTATTATTGGCATGGCTCTTTTGACGGTCTCTCGCGGCTTTGAGCTTCTCTTTTATCAACACCACTTTATCAGTTGTTTCTTGAACCAATTTCGGTCCAATCAAACTACTTTCTCCAATCTCAACCCATAAAACAGGCGACCTACATTTCCTTCCATACAAAGCTTCAAACGGAGCACACCGAATGCTCAAATGATAACTACTACCAATTTGATAACACATGCCCTCATTATATCTTCTAAAGTCTGACTCATATGTTCACTGTATCCATCCGCTTGAGGATGTTAAGCAGTACTCAAATCCAACCGCGTCTCAAACACTTTCTGTAACATCTGCCAAAACCACGAGGTAAATCAACCATCTCAATATGAGTTAATCGTAACCAGAATTCCATTCCTTGCTATTGTCTCATCAATATAATGTAAATCTTTGCCAATCTTTCCGTACTATAGTCTTCTCTTATAGCCAGAAAATGAGCCGACTTAGTCAGTCTATCGACATCCAATTCATATTATACTCACTACTTTGACCATGGAAATTTTGTAATGAAATCCATGGTGATTCTATCTTATTTTCACTCAAGTATCTTAGGTTGTTGCAGCAAGCCAAAAGTCTTTGTCATTGCAACCTTCACCTCCTAAACAAATCTAATAATTGCTAACATAGGTAACTATTATCCTTTTCTACATGTTTGTCTACCATACATGTCTCTAAGGTTATAGTACGTCTTATCCGCTCTCGGATGTACCAAGTACCTTGATGCATGAGCCTCATCCATTACTATTGTTCTCATCATTCCCTACTAACATCACTCATATACGATCCATTAAGTATAAACTCTCGTCCTCCTTCTTTTCCATATGTCAATCTAACCCATGAAGCCTTTTTGCGAATACGTTCTCTTGCTTGAACGCCTCACTTTGGGCTGCCAACATCATTCCTCTTACTCCATACCGAATGGTCATAGCCATCGCTCGAATACGTCTAGGTTTCACTCGCTCCTTCCTTCTTAACGCATCAATCACCACATTTTTCTTACCTGGATGGTAGCGAATTGCATACTCATACTTACTATACAATTTAATCCATAAGGTACTAACCATCATCTGCCCTCTTTTCCATTTGTTGGTCGGTTTGGCAATCTTGGAGGAAAATTGGCGATAAACATCGGATAATAACCAGCCAGCCTTGAAACGATCTAGATTCAGATGGCTGTAGTAGGGGTCCTTCCAGTTCTTCATTCTGCTTCGGTCTTACTCGGGTCAACATGAATAACCCACTTTGATTCACCACGTGACAAGGAAAATGCCACCTCTTGTAGCCAAATTCACACTTAGTGAAAGCTTGCGTACAACTCTCCTTTGTCAACAACTCAATACATTAATCTGAGAGAACCTTTGTAATCCTCCTTCGTCTTTGAATATATCAAGATGTCATCGATGAATACGATAACAAACTTATCCAAATATGGTTTACAAACTCGGTTCATCAAATCCATAAAAATAGCCAACGCATTGGTCAAATCTGAAAAAGGCATATCGTAAAACTCAAATGCCTCTATTACCTGGTTGGGTTTGCCATCTTCAGAATATCATCTTCATGCACTCTAAGATGGTGATAACCAGATCAAAGATCTATCTTAGAAAAATAACGCGCACCTTGCAATTGATCGAATAAGTCGTCAATCCTCGGAAGAGGGTAACGATTCTTCACGGTTAGCTTGTTTAATTCACGATAGTCGATACACCCATACACATAGATCCATCCTTTCTTCTTCACGTATAGCACTGTGTTGCTCCCCATGGAGAATGGACTCAGGTCGTTAATGAAACCTTGTCTGCCAGCTCCTTCATCTGTTCAGATAATTCTTGCATCGCCGGGGGCGCTAAACGATAGGGAGACTTCGCAACAGGCATCGCTCCAAGAATTAATTCGATACGAAACTCAAACTTGTCTTGCGGTTGGTAATCTTTACAAAGTCATGGGAAATACCTCGACCAAACTCTCGGACCTCGGAAACTTTCACTAATCTTAGGTTCGTAACTTTTGCATTCTTCAATGCATTAGTTGATGCTTCGACACGTTCTCTGTGAAACTTCAGATCCCGCCATCCACTAAGAATTTCTCTACTTTTCGTGACATGCTATCAGGCCTTATTGTGGGACAACCAGTCATTCCTACTTATCACATCATAAACTAAATTTTTGTTTCGTTGCCATAAATGTATCAAATTCTATAGTGAATAGGGAAGATCCTAGTTCTGGTTTACAACCACGGGTAATCATATCAACTTTTACTTTCTTACCATCAGCTATCTCTATCACATAACCATGATTTGCTATACTAGGTTTCATATTAAGTATAGGCGCAAATTTAGTAGAGATAAAAACTAATATCAAGCTCGAATCAAACAGAACAAGTAGACAAAATGATCGTTTAGAGAAAAAGTACCCGTGACAACGCTTGAATCCTTGGCAGCCTCGGCCGCATTCATGCTTGCATTGTACGCTCTTTCTCTAACTTGATTCCCACCACCACGATCATTACGACACCATCCCAAAGCTAGCTGATTCTCAGATTGTTCAGATTCTCGGTTCAACTTAGGACAAACATTTCTGAGGTGATTAGGTCACCGAACACGTAACATTGCTATTTGGTTGGCCTTGCTTCAACGTATTCACAGGTGCCATGCCTGGGTATCGCAGTCTTTGTGAACGACAATCTCTCGCAAAATGGTCGGGCCTCTGGCAATTGAAACATACCCTACAATTAGCCTTCTCATGATGATGTGTACGGCATTTAGCACACCAGGGTTGCGAACCAGCATACCCCTCTTTTGATGGAGCCGCCACCACAAAGTTAGTACCTCTTTTTGCCTTCTTAACATTCCCTTCCAGATCCACCAACCTTAGCAGGTTCATCCACACTCTTTCTCTTCTCAGAACCCTTAGTTAGCGTTCTATTGCTAACAGCTTCATCAGTTCAAATCCCAGCCTTCAGTATTGCACTTTGAATGAGTAGCTGGTTGAGTTGCCTAGTGCATTCCTCGGGGGAAATATCTCTGGGGCCAATCTCCAAAATAAAGGGGGGGGGCCTTATACCTACTTAATCCTTGCAGACTCAAGGGTAACCAAATGGGGGAACCAATTTGGCTAACTCATGGAATCGATCCGTCTACCCAGCATGATTAGCTCCAATCATCTTGTGATTCCAGAACTTATTTTCTAGTTTTTCCATCTCATTACTCGGGCAAAACTCTTCCACCAGTAATGCCTTGGAATCATTCCAACATTGCATTTGCCGCTTCTCTACCTCTTGGTTGGACTTGGCGTAATTCCACCAAGTCTAATCTTTGTTCACCACTGAACTAGCGACATACATCACTTTTGTTCCAGCACAACCACTATTACATTTAAGTTTCCATCCTCTCTATACAACGGTAAGTACAACGGCACCACCCTTACCATTCACTACTCCTTGGGTTACTAAGACATAAAAGACTTGTAGGTACACCATTTGTTACCATTTCCACCATTGCCACCATTGGCAACATTACCTTTACATTGTTTCGCATTAGCATTGACATTAGCAGTCACTTGATTAACTATTTTAGGTAAGAGGTTTTGCAGTTGCTGCGCAAGAAGAGTCGCAATGTCAGGAGGGTTTTCATCCTCACTAGTAGCACGACGTGAGGCATTTTCTGAATTCGAATAATACATCTACGTTAGACGACACCCTATAGACTTCTATCCCATACGTATACGTACAATCATAACACCAATAATCACCTTAACTCAATCCATGCAGTCATACTTGCAAGTCCATTTGTGTTGTGGCGCATGTATAATTATGTTGGCCACTATAATTATAGATGCCCCCTTCCACGCATGTGTACTCATTCTATGAAACACTTCAGGCACTTAATCTAACACATTGACTAAATGTCATCACAATATCAACAATAAGAAGAAATAATCCATAATGCTTAAGCCGTATTTATTTAAAAATTCTTGAATAATATTCATTTTTTTTGACACCAAAATAACATCTCGAAACAATGGTTCAACGCCTACTAAAACCAAAACGAATGACGAGGACGAACATGACATAAACAAAAGACGATACTAAAAAACGGCTCAAGCTTCACTCCTTCATTGATCTTCCATTTCAAACGGTGTGGGGACAATTACTTGCAGTAGATTCACTATCTGAGTTGGCTTCTTCTTCCTCACTCAGCCATCCATTGTGGTTTCCTTCAGACTGAGGTATCCTATGGGGTGCAAACCTAGTCTTAGCTACACGTGATCAATTTCCATGAGTCTTCATAATCCATTAAGTTATAAGGCCTTATGTTTCTTCTCTTCTTCTTCTTCACTGAAATGAGGAATTGTCCTCCAAAGCGGGTATACCATACATCCTTTGCAATTACTTAGTCAATACTCCTCGACTTCCTTACACAAAAGTCTTTAACCCAAGTCAAACTCTTCCTCGATTCTACATCGAACGCATAAAAGAGGGCACTCGGATTCGTGCGGTAGACCACTGCCACCTACCCACTCTCTAGAACAGTTGCTAACGCAATGTTCCAACAGTACACTGACGGCCCTAGGAAGGGAGACATACTACGATGACAAACTAACATTATCTATATCAGGATACAGATCTCAAAATAACAAAGGAAAACTCAATTTATATATATAATATATATATATATATATATATATATATATATATATATATATATATATATATATATATAGTATAATGTACTTCATGAAATTTAGGGAAAATAAGCATAATAGGTATATACTTACATATAAGCCCTAAATGCATCTATATGATACCAATCTGTCACACCCCGCCAAGGCGGAAACGCGAGGCGTAAACAAGAATGGATATCATCACAACCCATGGTTTGTCTATATAGAGAATACTAAAATGAAAACTAAAGTAAAGCATTGACACAAAGTGTCTATAACAATAACCCAAAAACCTAACGGTGTTGTCTGTATTAATTTCGAGAAAGAGCTCTCGGCAATAAATGAACATGTTAATAAACATAATCCAACATTCATGCAAATCAATTTATTCAAAACAGAAAGCATAATTTAAACTCTAAGCTTCCTACGGTTTCTTCTAGCACTTCGCTCTATCTTAGCTCCATTAAGCTCACCTGAAAGTGATGCTTAAAATTGGCACATAAAGTTGTGGAGAATTCATAGGTTTTACTTCATACACAATATCTAAATAAACTTTCAATTAGCTGATGCAATTACCAAAACAATTCATGACAACAATTAACAACAACGGGACGGAACGTGCCCACGATCCACAGTATATCTAATACACATGTGCGCTACATGGCCTCATATTAGCTCACGCAGTCTTACCACCGTCACACCTCGTTTTGCATATTGGGATCCACAATACCAAACATATCATATCGCAACACAACGGGACAGAACGTGCCCACGATCCAATACACATAACTACAACAAGCTTAAAAACATTTTAACACGACAACAAGCATCATTCTCACCCCAAAATAACATGAGAAAAAGGGGCTATGAAACTCACCTTTGCTTAGCTTTCCAAAAGATTCCAACAATAAGCTTCACAAACAACTAGCACAAATCTATACAACAAAATAACTCGTGTTACACGCTACTAAGCCAAAAGCTTAATGCACATGTAACAATCATATGATGGATGTCTAAGGTGTTTTATTAACCCCATGGGTCACCCCGACACCATACCCAACTTAAACCACTTCATTAACAAGTTTCACTAGTTAGTCATAATTTGTTCAAAACTGCAGAATTTTA
The DNA here is from genome assembly GCA_026074375.1 of Tanacetum coccineum. Lineage (NCBI taxonomy): Eukaryota > Viridiplantae > Streptophyta > Magnoliopsida > Asterales > Asteraceae > Tanacetum > Tanacetum coccineum. The sequence goes on from BQNB010015989.1 coordinate 55,270, forward strand.
ACGTGACTTAACGTACTCAAAACCTCTACTTACTGACCTCCATAATTTCATACAAAAATCAACATATGTTCAATTTATGAGTTATTATACTTACCACATGATTTCCAAAGAGCCATTTATAATGCACAAGTACTCCTAAGAAAATCAAACTTCAAAACAGTCCTAATTCGGATCTGATTGCACACTAAAAAGTTTGGACTTAAAAATCATACGTAGATCCATATCAGAAAGCTCTCTTTTTGGGGAGATTTCTAATAAGACACATAAGAAACTAAAATCTTTGTTGAAGGGATAAGATAAATTCGAATTTTAAGTGGGGGTTTTATACCTCGTAATATGACCTAAATTTGACTCGTATTTACTGTTTTGATAACGTTTCTTACAACCAACGTTTGAATGACTTTCTGACCTCAAAAACCTTCGAGGCCGGATGTTCTGAAAACTATACTCTCTGAGCTATGTTATAGACACCGGAAACTTAACAAAAGCTATTACCATCATTGAGATAATGGCCGAACAACACAGCCCTAATTCTGCCTCAATCCAAATAAATTTCTAACGTGAATTATAGTTTATACACCCAATTATATCATAAGCTTTCTAATTAAACCACTAAATATTATAACATGACTTCATTATATCATTATATTACTGATCTTATATAAAACCCTAATTATCCTCCATATCATATTATTACATGTTTAATGACCTTAATAACTATATCAGGGACTTAATTAAAACTTTGCCTTAGAGCTTGATTTTTTCCAAACGCAAAAACCCTAATTTTTCCTCTTTTTCTTCTTGTTCGACCGGTTCTACAAAGCAGGAAGGGTTTGGGATTTTTATTTCGTATTTTATAGGCCCCAATTAATTATAGATAAGATTTAATTCGAGTTTGTTTCCTTTTAAAACTCTTTTTTTTCTTTTCTTTCCCTTATCCGGCCGAATGGCATCTTTTCCTTTTTTATTTTTTTTATTTATTTATTAATTAATTACTTAATTATTAACATTACCTTAAGTTTTTATAAAAACCTAAGCTTATTTGCGCATACCTTTTTGCGTAAACGCAATTTACTATTTTTAAAAATAATTAATCTTTTCATTTTTATATAACCGTACATCCAAAATAGAAATTTCATTTCTTTCATGTCTTTACACTACACAACTTAATCTTCATCATAATATTACTAACCATAAATACATATACGTAGAATTACTTACACCAGTTAACGCGAAACCGCTTCAATACCAAAATCATTCCTTAGTGTCTCTAAAAGTGAACGAATATGAATCCTCAAAACAACACAAATCCAATCTCAATTGAGACGATCACGCTCAATGGATTGATTATCAAATCTCACATAACCCACAAAAACACATAAGACACGTATAAACACATATAACACATATCCCAAACATTGCAACAGATCCATAAGTCAACAATGATAGTTTGACTAACTTGGTCAAGTCATGGTTGTCACAGTATCACATCCTTTAGGAAATCTCGTCCCGAGATTTAACTAGCCGATTCATCAGTTCGCTCAATGAACAACTGAGGGTTACTTGGATTCATAGAATCTTTCGCGTTCCCAAGGAATCTCAGGTCCACGCTTGAGAATTCCATACGAACATTACAAGCGATATTCTACTACGTTTTTAAACTATTAATTTTCACAGGTCCTAATTTCTACAGGGGTTCTCAACATAACGAAGAGTTTTTGTCAACCTTTTCTGTCCTATTGGTACATGCAAAATAGCATACAGCCAAACACTTCTTTTCTAGTTTGACACATGAAACGTTTTTGTTTTGTACTACCACTTTCAATTCCCTCAGGCAATCTCAATGATAAGCTACAGGAACGACTCTTTCATGAATCTCAAATGCCCTACATACCTTGTGCCAACATTACCCCTTTTTCCCAAAAGAGAATTACACATTTTCAAGGCGACACTTTTAACATAACCCCCGATCTCCTTACTTCCAAACTTATCTGGTTTGCGTCATATTATCAGCATAGCTCTTTTGACGATCTCTTGCCGTTTTGAGCTTCTCTTTTATCAATACCATTGATCAGTCGTTGCTCTTGAACCAACTCAGGTCACAATCAATACTTTCACCAATCCTCGAGCCCATAAAAACAAGGCGACCTACACTTGTTTATATATTGCTTCACAAGGTTGGTCGATTTATATTGCCAAGTCTAATAGATTTTAGTTGTTCGAGTGAGGCAAGTTCTCTTTGTGCTTGCTCAAAAGGTTCAAGAATAAACATCGAGAGATATGATATTTCAGTAAGTTTTCATAAACATATATCACATATGAGCATGATCAAAGTCTTGTAAATATAATTAAGGAAACAATAAGCTAAGTCAAATAGCTTTTTCGGTGTGAACGGTCTAAACAACTTCATAGCAATACTGGAAAAAATTTCTAAGTCTTATTTTTTCGAAAAGAAAGTACTATCTCCGTCTCAAAATAAATGTTTAGTTTGACTTTTAAAAATCAAATTGGTTCAACTTTTACCTTAATTATTATTTTGTGTGTTATATAATACTTAATGCAAAATATATGAATGAATTTGTTTTAAATATATTTTCATTTATAATTTTCATCAAATATTATATAAAAAAATATATTTAAGGTGAAACTCGACGATGAAAAACTCCAAAAAATCAAACAAAACATTTATTTTGAAATGAAAAGATTAAAATTCTATATAATAAAAAAGTGAAGGTCAACATGCAGAACCATTCCTGGAAGATTTATATGGGAAAAGTCATATACATATAAATACATAAGAGTAAAACCACTTGTATTAACATTAATTAAATTTATATAGTTAGGCTTGCTCCAGTGTTCAAATGACCAATTCTCCGACAACACTTTTTTCTGTCAATAATTATCAACTTAGGCTAAATGGAGTGGTAAGGATAAACTCACCATTCACTTCAGTGTCACATCAATTTTTTTTTTCTTCTCACTTCAACTTACTCACACTCACCATTCAATCGTAGTGTTCATACCCATTTTTTTATTTTAAATAATTTTATTCATAAACGTAAACGTACGAAATTAAAAACGTAAAACGTATAAAATTAAATTTTTTTATCCATAAATTAAAAACAGTACATAGACTTCGAATATTTAAAATATCACAATTAAAGCTAAAATTAAACATTACGAGACAAGTGTTCGATCAAATCGGCTCGAATGTTTTGATGCGCTTGTGCCGATCTGATGTGCCTCATAACGTTTCACATTTGTTCATCGGATCGTAAGAGGTCGTCCGGTTGATGTGCTTCTTCCGGGAACCAATTAGGAGATATCGCAACTCATTTGTATTTTCGAATCATATTATGTAATATGATGCATGTGTACATGATATTTATTATTCTTTCTTTTCTCGTCGCTCGTGCGAGATTGGCTGGTATGGCCCATTTCTTCTTCAGAACACCAAACGCTCGTTGCAAATTGTTGTCCATGATCTTAACCCATATCACAACTACAAACAATCATACATGAATGGAAAGGAAGAAAATAGAAAGAAAGTTTAAGGAGAAGTTTAGAGAGAAGGAAGAGATGTGGATGGTATTTCACATGTAAAACACACATACAAATGAACCAACACACACCTTTTTCATGTGTGGAGACGGTATTTATAGTTCGGGCCTCATACATAGGCGTATGGGCTTTCTCATTGGGTCGGGCTTGGCGTTTGATGGGCTAAAAGCCCGAAACATTGACAATATTAGATTACAGTCCAAACGCGTAAAACCGGACTAGCCTATTACAAACTAAGACCGTTAACGACAAGATGGTCGATTACATTCTTGTTTGACTTTAATAATTCTAAGGCTAACAATCTCCCCAAATGTAGAGGTTATCTGCATTTGACTTTGAGCGTTCCCTTCTTCGGTCTTGGGTCTTTGTCCTTCCTTGTTTGTAATGACTTTGTTCCTTCATGCTTTTGTAATCTTGAGCCTTAGTCTTTTGACTTTAAGTTTCTAAGATCTTTAATCTTGCATCATCTCCTTGTCTTGAATCATCTTGATTTGACTTTCTTGATTATGACTGACATGCTCATACTTGTCTTGAAAGCTTGCAATCTCCTCTAACTTATAAAGGTTAACAATCTCCCTATAGAATGTTTCTAAGGCTAACAATTCCAAGAATAGTGATTCGTTGTTATGACTTGCAATGATTTTGTTCTTGATAATCAGAGTTGCTGAATATGACATGAACTTGAGCTTTCTAACCGAATACATTCTTTATTTAATAGTAGCAATCTTGATGCTAAATGTATGACTTTTAAACTTGAGTATTAGCACGCGGTTATGAATCCGACTCAGCTAGAATGGGGTAGTTACGCCATCGTCTAAACCTGCATTTTATGGGCTAGCAATAAATAACAGATATGGACGAATATGGCTTTGTCATTTGATGAGGTGTCATTTTATACGCTTTTTCGGGGTCGTTTAACCCCCAATATCGTGTGTTTATGCCCAAAATAGGTACTTAATCGTTCCTTTTCAGGTATTTCTCATTTGGATGACATTTGGATGAATTACACGTGACTTGGGCTCATTTGGAGAAGAAACGGATGAGATTACGAACCAACACCAAGACTCTTGAAGATTTGTGCTCACAGAGCCTGGATACGGCGTCACATCTCATACACGACGCCGTCACACTTCATCTAGTGACGACGTCACATATCTCACGACGGTGTCAGCCTGCACCGACTCAACACGCAGATCTAGAAGATTCATTTTACGACGGCGTCACGGCTATAACGCGACGTCGTCGCGTCGATTTTCTTATATATACAAACCCGAATTTAGGGTTTTGAGTGTTTAACTTTAGAATAAAAAGAGGGTAGGAACCCTAGTTCGTTTAGCAGCTGTAGGGGACGATTTTAGGGCCTAAAAACCCTATTGTAACTCTTCCAATTCATGTTTTAATCAAGGTTTACTTAATCATTCAATATGTCTATGTGTTGTTTGATTCATTGTTCTTGATTTATTCTTAACATGCTCGGCTAAACCTATCATTGTGTTTATTTATGATTGTATGAAACCTAGAATGTAGATCTTAGTGATGTTGCCTCTTGTGATGGACGTGCACGTTAGGTCTTAGAAAATTAGCTTTTGTCTGTATCGCTGTTGATATGTCTAGGGAAACGTGATTGTGCAGAAAGGATATCATCGGGTAACAGTCTTCATACTACCTTGCCCCCTACTATGGTTGATCAACTTTTAATGTATTTTACATGCACTTAGTAAACTCCTAGGGGTCGTGTAATTGTCTTCATACTACCTTGCATGTGCGTTGCTCTAGCGGCATACTAAGTAGACGACGGGTTCGTGTTTAATTCGTTTAACGTTTAGGATATAGTTAATAAGATTTCTTCACAAGTGTGACAGGCTAACAACATTAGGAGAAGCCAATTTATGGAAAGTAATACATGATTAAATAAACACAGTCTTTTATCTTATTGTTATCACCATTAGTTTAGTTTATTATTTAGTTTAAATAGCTAAAACCAAACCAGCTATCCAATATATGATTTTACCTGCTTTCATAAAATATAAAAACACAAAAAGAATCTTCCCTCAACCCTTAAAATTCTGTTAGGCCATGATCAAGCCTTCCTAACCTATTCCCCCAGTGAACGATAAACAACCCCGAGTCTTGCCCATACTACACTACAACGATTAGGTGCACTGCCTAGGGAGTTGTAAAACTTCTCGTGTAGAAGTCCTACGACAACCCCACATCAAGTTTTTGGCGCCGTTGTCGAGGAATAGTTAGGTTTTGATCATAGTTTAACTTAGTTCTACTTGCTTGAATCCTTTCAAGTAAGAATTTAATTTCCGCATATTAGCTTCCTTGTAGTCTATCTTTTCTTCGTAAAATCTGTCACCATGACGCGTAGCACCGTTAAAAGATTAACGAAACCCCTCGACGAACCCGGAAGAGAATTCTGCAGGCTTAGGAGAGCTGCTTTGCGATCATATCAAAACGACTCCCTTGCTATTGCCGAAAGAAACCTCTTTGACGACGAAACATCCTCATCAAACAACACCAGACCCAAACCACCAACTCCTCCTAAGACCTTACATGAACATTCTCACCCCACATCTCCCGGTTTTCAAAACCCAATTACCTTTCCAACCGAACAAACCGGAAGAATCATTAACTCGCGCGACATCTGGTTAATTCAAAATACATGCGCCTTTCAGGGACTAAGAACCGAGGACCCCCTCTTCCACGTTAAACATTATCTAAGTATCGTTGATAACATGCGAGCTGACAGGCCACAAGGGATACATCTAGATTAAGATTTTTTCACTTTTCCCTCAAGGGAAAAGCGGCAGAATGGCTTGACAAAATACCCCCACCCAAGTCATGACATGGGATCAGCTCGTGTCGCGATTCCTCGGTCATTTCTTTCCGATGGGGCGCACATTAATACCCTTAGTGACCTAATAATCCTTTGATTCTACAGGTGGACGCGAGACCATCAAAAGTGCCTGGATCCATTTACAGGACCTAATCAATTAAGCCCCCCATCATGGAATACAGAAATGGCTTCTGGTGCAAATCTTTCATGATAATATATCCTAGGACGATCGTATGAAACTCGACCAGTTCACTCAATTCCGCTTCCACTCTCTCACCGAAGAAGAAGGGTGGATTCGAATTGAAGAATATGTCCAATACCAAGACGACCTATGGGATGAACCATCACCCTCTATGAACGTCTCTTCCATCTTGCAAGCGATGCAACCCACACTCAAAGGGCGTTTAAAAAGAGCTTGAAAGCAAATCTCTTTCCTCGAAACACCTACACGAGAAGTTGGGCTTAAAAACCCCTACCTGATTTGCGATTAATGTAGAGGACCTCATGAGGCCGATGAATGTGAACAAAACAACCCATCCGAGCAGGTATACTTATCCGGGGGTGACATCTACAATGATCCTTCCCTTCTAAGATTCTATCAGAACGACGATACATCATCATGAGGGAACAACAAACGTAAGGAAAAAGAAGAAGATGACTCTGAATGGACTGTTAGAAGTAAGTTTGAAGATGAACTCGCCAACTTCATGCTCGAGAAGAAGCTTCACATAAAAGGGATAGGAGACATGCTTGTGTAACTCCGTAAAGGATTGCGTGAACAATACTCTCAAATTCTCTTAGTAATCGACAAAGGTAAAACTCCTGAACCTGAATCACCAACTCTCGCCATAACAACTAGGTCGGGAATTAGCACACGAGACCCACCTTTTCCGGCCCCACCACGGCCCACGACCAACAGCTTCACAGAAAAGAGCCCTACGCAAGAACCCGCTCCCCAGTCATCTATTCTTTACTAACCTCGAAGACGTCCAATCCACCTTTCCCGTCCAGGTTAAAGAAGCAGAGGAAGGAAGACGAGGATGAGAATCTCCTCTCAATCTTTAAGTAAATTCACATAAATTTGCCATTTCTTAAAGCTATGATTCACATGCCCAAGGGAGCCAAAGTTTTGAAATATCTGCTTTCGCATAAGGAGAAACTTGAAAAAGCAGCCTCCTCGGTTAAACTTATTGAGGAGTGTTTCGCTATTATTCAAAAGAATCTCCTCCAAAAAGAAGGAGACCCAGGTAGCTTCACATTGCCATATCTCATCGGACCCCTGGCAGTAAAGAATGCCCTGGCTGATTTGGGAGCAAGTATCAATCTAATGCCACATTCTCTCTTCCAGCGATTAGGAATTTCTAAACTTAAACCCACCAAAATGAGTATCCAGCTGGCTAACTGATCTATCAAATATCCCATCGGGGTCTGCGAGAACCTTTTGCTAAATGTGGGCAAATTCATCTTCCCTATCAATTTCGTAGTTTTAGAAATGGACGAAGACGAATTAGTCCCGATCATTCTGGGACGGCCCTTCCTCGCCACGGAAAGAGCCATGATCGACGTACACGAAGGGAAATTAAGTTTAAGGGTCGGGAGTAAAACCATCACGTTCAACGTCGGGAAGTTTTAGAAATCCAAACACTCACGCGACGATTACCTATATTGTGCCGACCACATTGCTAAGTTGGTCCAAGAGCAATGGGTCGATACAGTAAATCATGACGGAAAATGGATAAAAAAGAAGAGGAGGAAGATTCTAACAATGCACTCGTTGTCTCCTTCTACCCAAGGGCAGAGCCAATAGAACCACTTGAATGGAAAACCCCGAAAAATAGACTAAAACCATCAAGTGTGGAACCCACCAGAACTCGATTATAGGATGTTACCGAACACCTTTGAGTACGCTTTTCTACAAACCAATTCTCGAGAACAATCAAATCCCAGTAGTCATCTCATCAGCATTATCCACCGATGAAAAAAATAGACTCCTTGAGGTTCTTTAAAATCATAAGGGGGCGATCGCTTGGAGTATCGCTGACATCAAAGGAATTGACTCATCCTTTTGTACCCACAAAATCCTCATGGAATACGAGTTTAAACCAAGTGTCCAACCCCAAAGACGAGTTAACCCCAATATCAAAGAAGTTGTAAAAAAGGAAGTCATAAAACTCCTTGATGTCGGGCTAATCTATCCTATCTCCGACAGTCCTTGGGTGATACATGTCCAGGTTGTTTCAAAGAAAGGAGGGATGACCGTGGTGAAGAATGAGAAGGATGAAGTTATCCCACAATGAATGGTCACGGGTTGGCGCGTGTGTATCGACTATCGTAAGCTGAACAACGCAACCTGGAAAGATTACTTTCCACTTCCATTCATCGATCAGATGCTCGAACGATTGGCTAGGCACGGATAATACTGTTTTCTTGACGGATTTTTTGGATACTTTCAGATCCCTATCGCCCCCAAAGATCAAGAAAAAACCACATTCACCTGTCCTTACGGGACCTTTGCATACAGACGAATGCCCTTTGGATTATGCAATGCCCCAACCACGTTTCAACGATGCATGACGGCAATATTCCATGAGCTTATCGAGGATAGCATGGAGGTGTTTATGGACGACTTTTCCGTCTTTGGCAGCTCTTTCGACCACTGCCTAAAAAATCTGGAAAAGATGCTAAAAAGGTGTGAGGAGACCAACCTTGTATTAAACTGGGAAAAATGTCATTTCCATGGTAATATGAGGAATCGTCCTCGGGCACAAGGTCTAAGGTTCTGGAATTGAGTTCGATAAAGCAAAAATCAAGGTGATCTCCAAATTACCATATCTTACGAATGTAAAAGCCATTAGAAGCTTTCTAGGACACGCTGGTTTTACAGAAGGTTCATAAAAGATTTCTCACAAATCGCGCGCCCAATGACCCAACTCCTAGTAAAGGATGCACCATTCAACTTCTCTGAAGAATGCATAAAGGCATTCGGGCACATTAAAACACGAACTAAACACAAGCACCAATCATTGATTAAACAAATTGGTCTTTACCATTTGAAATTCATGTGCGACGCACTATATTCATTCGTGATTTCGCTTTTGTCGGGGCAGTATTGGGGCAAAGAGTCGATAAACACTTTAAACCCATACATTATGCCAACAAAACAATGAACAAAGCACAAGAGAACTACACAACTACCGAGAAGGATCTCCTGGCTGTTGTGTTTGCATTCGACAAATGCATCAATTATTTTTTACCTCGGTCTTATCTTAAGACCATGTCTTCCACGGATCATTCTGCCCTGAGATATCTATTCACGAAACAAGATGCAAAACCACGCCTAATTCGATGGATCTTACTACTTCAGGAATTCGATGTCGAAATTCGTGATAAAAAAGGTGCTAAAAATCTTGCAGCCGATCACCTCTCCCGACTTGAAAACCCCGACCTAGGAAGGCTAACCAGAGCCGAAATAAGAGATTTATTTCCTGAAGAACAATTGACGGCAGTCTCCGACAAGAATAATGAACCATGGTATGCCGAATATGCTAACTATTTATCCAGCCGAATACTACCCTTTCGATCTACCTACCAAGAGAAGCAAAAATTCTTCAGTGATTTAAGGCATTACTTTTGGGACGAACCCTTCCTATTCAACCAATGTGCTGACCAGATCATACGAAGATGCGTAGCCGGAAATGAATCAGCACAAATTCTTTGACAGTGTCACAGCGGACCATCCGGGGGACATCATGGCATCACCACTACCGTAAGGAAAGTATTCAAGGCCGGGTTTTACTGGCCACATGTCTTTCGCGACGCAACTTAAATAGGTTTACAGGTCTTACGGATGCATATGTAGCGGCCGAAACATCTCTCCTGGAGACGAAGCACCTCAAAATTACATCCAAGTCTGTGAAATATTCGACGTGTGGGGGATAGACTTCATGGGACCTTTCCGCTCATCAAACATAAACAAATACATCCTTGTTGCCATCGACTACGTATCTAAGTGGGTAGAGGCTCAAGCCTTTCCCACCAGTGATGCTAGGAATGTAGTAACCTTCCTTAAGAGACTATTCGTACGATTCGGAACACCAAAGGCTCTTATTAGTGATAGGGGCACTTATTTATGCAATTACCAAATGGAAAAAGCGATGAAACGGTATGGAGTGGTTCATCGGTTCTCCACATCATATCACCCTCAGATAAACGGTCAAGTCAAAAATATAAATCATGCACTAAAGCGTATTCTGGAAAAAACCAGTAGGAACAACCGGAAGGATTGGTCATACAAGTTAGACGATGCATTATGGGCGTTTCGGACAGCATTCAAAACCCCTTTAGGAACGACCCCATTTAGGATAATCTACGGCAAGGCGTGTCATCTCCTTGTCGAACTAGAACACAAAGCATACTGGGACATAAAAAACTGCAACAGGACCATTACAAAGATGGATTAAATGGTTCTTACTAGTTCAATGAGATTAGGACGAGATGGGCTTGACGCTAGATTCGTTCATCTGTAAAGAGAAAGAACGAAAAGGTGGCACGATAAACGAATCAAAACACCAATCAACTATGAAAAAGGAGATAAGGTACTTCTCTTTAACTCACGATTAAGATTATTTCCTGGGAAACTTAAGTCAAGATGGTATGGACCATTTTCAGTAAGTAAAGACATGAAAAACTGAGCAATTAAGCTCTACGATGAGGAAGGAAGCGAATTTATAGTGAATAAGCAACATGTGAAGCCTTATCAAAATGATTTACTGAACACTAACAAGGACGACGGTGTAACTCTAGACGAACGAATAGAAGTTACGTAAAGGACGTATGTGACTTCGAGACTAGGACAAGACTAATCATAATAAAGAAATCGCTTTTTGGGAGCAACCAATTTATTGTTCCGCATATTAGGATCTTTGATTATCCATCAGTGTCAAGTGAGTTTTATTCTTCATAGTTTGTTTTATTATGTTTGAATTACTTTGTAATCATGCTTTGTATTGTTTTTAATCTCGTCTTAATTTCAATCAAAGGTATTTTGCAAACAATAAGTGTAGGGGAATTTATCCGGCTTTTAAGCCATATTCAAACATGTTTAATGAATTGTTTAGAATAATTCGTGTCAGTATCGAGTCATATGATTGAATTGTTAAATCTTAAGTTTTGTACAGCCAATTACACAGGAACTAACGTATGGAATAAAGTGTAGGAAATTTTTCATAAAAAAAAATTTCGTTTTCACAGACGGTGGAGATGGCGTTACGATTAACATGCGACGACGTCGCCACGACACCTACGACGGGATCACAAAAACCCCGACGACGTCAAACGCCCAGGTCCAGAAAACTTCAAAGTTTTTAATTATTTTTGAAAATAAAACTTGCGCACCATTTAATATATGTATCCTTCTGTATAACATGCAAAACCTGATTAGATTAACAAATCTTTCATCCTTGCTATCGAGTCGAACCCTAAATTCATATTGTATATTGGTAAATCGCACATTTTATGCCTGGTATAGTTTTCTATCTTTGATTACAGGTTATATTTGATGAGAAAAAGCTTGGAAGTTCTTAGGAAGTTTCATTAGACGATTCTCGGAGGACGATCTAACTAGTTATCGCATGTTTCTTCTCCATTATTGAGTAAACCAAGGGAGTACTAGTTTCTTTTACTTGTTTTCTTTTCCCTTTATCTGTTTTAACGGGTACTTCCAGAGAACATTGGGGACAATGTTCAAAATAAGTGTAGGGGGAAATAAGCATTAAAAACTATTTCTTCATTTGTCATTTGCTTTGTTCTTAAAAAGATGGGTAATATATCAAAACATAGCATAAAAGGGTGATTTTTACCAATTTTTTTTACGACACATACCAACGAAAACCGAGTATTATTAGCATCCCATAGATAGGAATTTGTGTGACAACCCGATATTTTCCGTTCCACAAGTTAGCCGTTTCCGTGTAGCAATTTAAATTTTTAAATGTTTCGTTTAGC
>BQNB010015990.1:0-72311 GCA_026074375.1 Tanacetum coccineum
TCTTGCATGATAAGTTTTGAATTTTTACACGCTAATTTTTCCCTATATTATACGTCAATGTAATGTCCAAAAAGTTTCATAACTCTATAATGAGGGACAAAATAGAATACAAAGGAAATAATGTAGTTGAAGCCTTAATAAACATACCTATCTTTGTTGGAACTTTTTCTATCTTAACAGATTTTGCAGTTTTAGAAGACATGGATGCTTATCGTGATGAAGGAATGGGCGATGTTATTTTTGGCGAACTGTTTTTAAGAGAAGTTGAGATTAATGCAAAATGGTTTGAAGGAATGTGTGATAACCGGTAACTTGTCCAGGGTTAAGTATTATAGAATATTATAATTTTGTATTTTGAAGTCTTTTGACCTTGTCAGTTTTCCTGATGAAAGCTGAAAAGTTGACTTCAGTTGACTATTTCGTGTAAAACAGTTACGGTTTAATCGGGATTGTTGGAGGAGTCTTGAATTTCGGGAGAGAATTACTTTTAATTCGTCTTTCCATTTTGAAGTATTTGGTTGGTATTTTAAAAAATTTCGGGAAGCTTTCCCGTGATCCCTGAAAAATCGTCACGCAGCGCGTACCGGCACGAAAATTTTATTGGGAATAAGTTTAAGTGATTCGAAAGTGTGTAATGAGCTTATTTATTTAATAAATTCATGATTTTGAAAACGTTGGTTTAGAACGTAAATCGTTGGTGTGTGATTTGAAAGTTTTTAGAAAAACGGTCATTTTTGTTAAATTCGGCAAAAAGACTGTAACGGTCATTAAAGTGTAAATTTTGAACAAGTCAATTTTAACAAAGCTTATTTTGGAAATTAAAATATTTTCACACTTATGAGGATGGTTCGGTTAAGTTATAAACAAAAATTCGTGTTTTCGGTCCTGACCCGGCCGGCAGTGTCTAAATAAATTTTTTGTAGTAGATTAAGATGATATGTGTCGTATAAATAACCTAGTTTATGGAAACGTGATTTTAAACGCAATGGAAATATTAATTAAACTTGGGTAATGTTTTAAATCATCAAACTTTGAGCTTTTAAGTGATCCTGACATGAAAAGAAGAACCCGAGACCCTCCTAGGATCCCAATCGGACGAGATAGGCCATGGGGGGGGGGCAAGATGGATATTTTCTAGCAACATTGTCTCAACCTAGTACTCATATATTCTCCCACCACCTCAAACCATCATTCATTCAATCATTTTGAAATCAAACATAAAAAAATATATCTCTCTTGTCTCTCTCTATTTCGGACGAACAACACTAAAGGGCAAGAAACATTTGATTTTATTTGAAGATTACCAAGAACACGCCAAAGTTGTAAGTTTTATAAATTTGATTTAAGTTGTACTTCTATGCTTGTTATGGTGCCTTAATACTAGTTGTACAAGTTGATCGTCATAAAAATCAACTCTTGAAAACGAAAAGTGTTAAGAAAGGGGTGCTTGTTTGTGTCAAACTCGAACAAAAGGAAACAAGGGTCGAAAGTTTGAATATTTTTGTTGTGGTGGTATTTTTATAATTTTGTCTAAGTACTTTTTGGGCTTATTTAGAAAGATGCTTAAAAATAAGCTTAGTTTGAGCTTATTTGATTGTTTGGGCTTTGGTTGGTTTCGGCAAAAGAAAGAAAAGAAGAAAAGAATATCGGGCTTATTATTGGCTTATGGCTTATTGTTTCGGCTTATACTGGTTTCGGCTTATGGCTTATTTTGTTCGGCTTATATTTTGAGCTTATGGCTTATTCGGCTTATGGCTTATTTTGTTTCGGCTTATTATGTTTCGACTTATAATTGAATTTGGTTTATATTGTTTCGGCTAGGATATAGGGCTTATAGCTTCTATGGGTTTTTGCTTATTATTTTTAGAAAAATAACTTCGGGCCTTAAAATAATAAAACAAATTATGGGAAAACTTAGAAAACCATGGTTGCACTTCTATGGGCATTTAAGGCCCAATAAGCGAAAATAGTGGTTTAAACATTTAAAGTAGAATTGTATAATGACACATGTTTCGTGTCAATATTGAATTGGCGATTGTGGGATTATGTCAATATTGAAAGTCGATGGAGGGAAATGCGTTTTGTTAAAGTATTATTAGGATATAGAATTTGGCATTTAGTCGGAAGATTGATGAGAATTGGGAAAAGTATTTGGACTTGAGAATTTGGGAAAAGTGTTAGAATTGAGATTTTTAAAATCTTGAAAAATGTTGTATAAACGAACAGGTCATGCCGAAATTTTGTAAAAATCCCACACTTAGAAAATATTGTGAAAACTTATTTTGTGACAATACGGTTAAAGGACGAAACGTGACTTTTAATAAACTTTAAGTGTCGAGATTTAACGATCTAGCGTGGATTATGTTAAAATGACAAGATTTTATAATTACCCTTTTTAGCCGAAAAAGAGACGAAAATAATAAAATATATTAATTTTATTATTGTAAACATATTTAAGTATATGTATACTTTAACATTGCGGAGATGTTTATTCGTTTATTTTCGATCTTCGAACTCCCACTTATTTCTCGTCAGATTTTCTTGGACCGTTGGGTTAGTTGTTTCGTTCAAGATGTTGGATGTGTTTGAGTGTTTTGTATTGATGTCGCACTTAGCCCAAGTGTTTTGAGTCGTTTTGAGTAATTTACCACACAACCATAATATGAGATAACTGTTTTGGTAAAAGATAACGGTTTTGTTATGAGATAACGGTTTTTGTTATGAGATAACGGTTTTGGTAAAAGATAACGGTTTTGTTATGAGATAACGATTTTGGTAAAAGATAACGGTTTTGTTATGAGATAACGGTTTTGGTAAAAGATAACGGTTTTGTTATGAGATAACGGTTTTGGTAAAAGATAACGGTTTTGTTATGAGATAACGGTTTTGTTATGAGATAACGGTTTTGAGATAAAGAGTAAAGGTTTTGTGATAAGGAAAGAGGTTTTTGTAACGGAATTGAGAATCTTGGTGTGAGTAAAGACGAATACTTGTACAATAAGACAACTTTGTACAAACATTAATAAAGTGTCGTAAATGATTAGGTCGTGGCCGGGTACTGTTGTGCGCTTGCGTTGAGATTATTTGTGCGTTGAGTTTGAGATTTGTGTCGTTTGCATTATTATTATTGAGGTGAGTTCTCGTAGCCCTATTTTTTTTACTATTTTTCCATTGGGGGAAAATGATACTCAAATGTGTTTTGAACTGTTTTGAATTGAACTGTGCGAAACGTGGTTTTGTTTTTGGAACAATTATGTGCTTATGATTGGTATGTGAATATATGTGATGTAACTTTACTTGCATGTACTATGTTTGGCATGTCAAGGGTTGTAATTTTACTTGCGTGTACTGTGTTTGGCATGGCAAAGGTGATTGGCAAGGATTTACCATGTCTACTGTGGTCCTACCCTAATATAGTGCTCCAGCTGGTAGGCCCTTTAGGTGCGTAAGTGACATATTGTGTTTTCATGACTAGCGGGGATGCTAGGGCATGGTGATCGACTAGCGGGTATGTTAGGTTGTGTTTACATGATTAGCAGGGATGCTAAGTCATGGGTGATTCACATATATTCACTGTCATATTGCACTATTGTCCACTGTATTGAGATATTGGCACAGCTTTTAGGTTTAAGGTCAAACCTACGAGCTCACTAACATTATTGTTGACGTTTTCAAGTATCATTTTCAGGTGTGTCAATTAAAGGTATGTGAATGATGTTGGAAGAGCAAAGATGTAAACCCAAGGGGATTGGATCAAGATGGGTTTTGTTTATTTTATTGTCAAGTCTCAACTTGTAAATTTATGTAAACCCAAATTTCTTTTCTTGTAAATTGTAAAGTGTATGGTCTTGTATCTTGTGCGATGAATGGTATCGTCGTATCCCGTGTTTCCGTCATTGACGGGGTGTGACAGATTGGTATCTAGAGCCAAGGTTATAGAGAATGCCGGTTTTTATAAAATAAAATAAAAACGCAACTATAACCAAAGTGAAGTCTTTTTTTAGTAAAACCTCGAACATTACAAAAGTCAACTACCCGAGCAGTTCATGGTATTTCCTAAATTACGCATAGCCGGATCAACTACATTTAATTCATGAAAGACTATGAAATGATGGGGTTAGTTTTTAAAAGCTATGTTGGAGGAGGGAAGGGATGTGTGAGTAATGAGATCACCTGAAAATGATAGGATGTAAAGTGATAAGAACACTTGTGAGTGTTGAGTTTGGGATCATATTGATTTTTGAATTGCCATGCTGCCTTATTAGTAGTAGTGTACGATGCCTTGAGAATGTAGGTAAATTATCGCGGGTAGCGATGTTGATTAATTGATGTTGGTTGTGCTTGCCTTAGAGTAGTGCATGTTGCCTTGAGAGTTTTAGTGGAAATGTCGCAGGTAGAGATATGAATTAAGGATGTGCTTTTTGTGGATTATGTGCTCTATGTGATGACTAGAAGTGCCTGTTCGGTATCGAACCTGGTCGGTGTTTATTTGTTGTTTGTATTCTTCCCGATATAATTAATATATATATATATATATATATATATATATATATATATATATATATATATGTATATACGGTTACGAACGTCTAATTTCGAACGCTATGATGATTTGTATATGTAAGCATAATGATGCTGTTAATTTGATAATGATATTTTATGAAATATTTATACCCTTTTATCGTGTTATCACAGGATGTCTACCCCAGTGTTTGTTGACCTAGAGATTTCCACCCAGGCTGACGGAGCTCAGAGCCCCCGAGTGCCCGTACCATTTCCTGAGGATCCCTATGAGGCTATTAGGCAGGCTTATTTAGTTGAGACGGACACTAAGTTCGAACCTTTTGAGGACCTTGTTGAGACTGAGACACCTGAGTCACCCCACACTGTAGCATCACCCACTTCACTACCTGATAGTACACCACCCACACGTCATGCTGAGGAGTCAGAGGATTCTGGCACGTTCGGTGAGAGATCCACGCCATCGGATTGCACCACACCACTTTTACCAGATCACCCGCTTACCCATACTACACCTACCTTGGTTCTATTTCTCCGTAGGATCGCACGTATGGCCGTGCGTGTTCCACCTGCGATGTCACCTGGCCTCTCTGCCAGTATAGCAGAGGTGGCAGCTATGTCCGATTCAGTGTTCCATAATAGGTTTAGGTCCTCTTAAGAGAGTTCACCATCATCATCACCGCCAGACCTTCCTTCACGGAAGCGTTCTCGGGGTACATATGAGTTAGTAGAGGATGATGAGGAGGAGGATAAGGAGGAGGAGGACGAGGAGGTAGAGGAGAGTTCAGATTCCGATAGTAAGAGCGAGGACGCAAAGGACGAGGGTATTACTGCAGAGGACGAGGGTCCTGCTGCAGGGGACGAGGGTCCCGATATGAGAGTTGAGAGTCTTGGTTTAGAAGAGGATGAGGTTGTACCTGAAGGTCGGCAGTGGTGATGAGATGTCATTTTATACACTTTTTCAGGGTTGTTTAGCCCCCTAAATCGTGCATTTATGCCCAAAATAGGTACTTAATCGTTCCTTTTTAGGTATTTCACATTTGGAAGGCATTTGGAAGAATTACACGTGACTTGGGCTCATTTGGAGAAGAAACGAACAGACTAATAGAACCTACACCAACATCTCTCAAGATAATGTCCTCAAAAGCTAGAGACGGCGTCACAGATACAACGTGAAACCGTCATAACGAAGACCAAGACGGCGTCACAAGATCTCACGACGGCGTCAGAGCACACGACCCAACCCATTATCTAGAATATTCTCTTTCATGACGGCGTCACGATTAAAATGCGACGCCGTCACAGTGATTTTCCTATATATACAAACCCAAATTTAGGGTTTTGAGTATGTAACTTTAGAATAAAAAGAGGGTACGAACCCTAGTTCGTTTAGCAATCTGTTTAGGGATAAATTTTTTTGGGCCTAAAAACCCAATTGTACTTCTTCAATTCATGTTCTAATCAAGTAAGACTTCTTTAATCATTAATAATGTCATTGGTTGTGTATTATATATGTTCTTGCTTTATCTATAACATCTTGGCTAAGCTATCTATTGTGTTTATTATGATATGTGATGAAACCTAGAATGTAGATCGTATGTGTTGCTTCTTTGTGATGATTGCATGTAGGCCTTAGAAATACCAACTTTTGTCTGTATCTGCTGTTGATATGTCTAGAAAACATATTGTGTAGTAAAAGTACCCAAACTCGGGGTACCAGTCCTTCATACTACCTTTCCCTTTATTATTGATTGATCCCACTCTTTAATATATTTCACATGCTTTAATATACATTTAGGGGCCTTGTAATATCTTCAACTACCTTTACTTGTGCGATGCCTTTAACCGGAATATTCAATAGACGACAGGTATCGTGTAATACGTTCATGAACTTAGGAAAATGATACATAGATCATCACAAGTGTGACAAAGCAACAACACTAGGAGAAGAAATCTAAGGAGTAATACATGATTAAATAAACACAGTCTTTTATTATATTGTTATCACCATTAGCTTAGATTATATTTAGTTTAATAGCTAAAACCAACCACCTCTCAAATATATGATTTACTCACTTTCCATAAAACACAAAAATACAAAAAAATAATTTTCTCTCAACCCTTAGAATTCTGTTAGACCGTGATCAAGCCTTCCCAACCTATTCCTCGAGTGAACGATAACAACCCCCGAGTCTTGCCTATACTACTACTACAACGATTAGGTGCTCTGCCTAGGGAGTTGTAAAACTTCGTGTAGAAGTCCTACGACGACCGCATCAAGTTTTTGGCACCGCCGCCTGGGGAATAGTTAGGTTCTGATCATAGTTTAGCTTAGTTCTACTTGCTTGAATCCTTTCAAGTGAGACTTTAATTTCTGCATATTAGCTTTCTTGTAGTCTATCTTTTCTTTGTGTTATCTGTTTCGTAACCCATTCTCGTCAACCACCATGGGAGACGAGAATCCTATCCGTACTCTAGGAGACTACTCCAAACCAAGCCACGAGGGCTACAGGAATACCATCGAGCTCCCCGTAGGGAACAACATGGTACCTCTTCGATCCGACACCATCCGGTTGGTGCAAAACGGATGCTCATTCCACGGACTTCGGTCTGAGGATCCAAATCAACACCTCAAGGATTTCCTTAAACTTGTGGACTCACTTGACCTTGATGGTGACAATAGGGAAAGAACGCGCCTGCGTTTATTTCAATTTTCCCTTCGCGATCAAGCTAGCAATTGGCTTGAACGCCTTCCTGCAGGATCCATCACCACATGGGAGGATCTTACTACCCGATTCCTTGCTCAATTCTTTCCACCGGGAAGGACCGTAAAACTCCGCAACGATATCTTGATGTTCCAACAACATCATGGAGAATCTCTATCCGAAGCATGGACTCATTTCAAGGACTTACTCCAAAAAGTCCCTCATCATGGCATAGACCTTTGGCTTCAAGTCCAAATTTTTTATGACCATGTCAATCCCGTCACAAGACGAACCATTGACCAATCGGCCGGTGGTAAGCTTCGTGACCTCAACGCTGAAGAATCCTGGGCATTATTAGAGGACCTCGCCCTCTATGACAACGAAAGTTGGAACGACCCAAGGGATTTCGCTAAGCCGGTCAAGGCAATCGCTTTGCCTCAAGATGTCCCGAGTACATCCGACCGCCGTCTAATCGAGCTCGAAAATCAAGTCCAATGCTTGATGGAAGCTCATCTTGCTCCGACACAACCTACCCAAGTAAACAAAATCACTACCTCATGTGAGATCTGCAGTGGTCCCCACGACACTCAGTATTGCATGGAAGACCCCGAACAAGCCTTTGTTGAATACGCATCCTCGCGTACCGATGAAGCGGGAGGTAAGTGGTATACCTTCAAGCCCGAGCAAAACAATCTTGGTGACACCTACAATCCGTCATGGAGAAGTCACCCAAACCTTAGGTGGAGACAACCTCAAAACTCCCAAAATAATTTTTCAAACCCACCTAACCAGTTCCAACCCAACGGTTCGATCCCTAACCATTCCTTCAACAACCATCCTCAAAATTTTAACAACATCGAGATATAGAATGACTGGTTTCCCGAAGTTCATGGCATTCTCAGAGATACCTAGATGTCCCAAGTTTGAAGCCAATTTCAAACGACAACAAGGTGAGATGACCAACAAAATAGACACACTGTTGAAGGCTATCACCGATCAAATAGCGGGCACATTACCTAGCGATACGGTTAAGAACCCGAAACTGGGGACTTATCCAGTTTCGTCTGCTCGTTCTTACCCAACTGAAGATCCGCAATGCTCTTCTTACCAGTCCACCTCAATCAACGCTATCAAAGCACATTTTAAGGAGGCAACCATTTCCCAAACAAGCCTGCAACAACCTGTAGTTGAAATCGAACTACAGCAACTGGAGGAACCCAAACCAACTCTTGAAGATGAATTCTAGGATTTACATCTTAACCTACCGGTCCTTGAAGTCCTAACTCACGCTCCAATCTATAACGCTATATTAGATAAATACGTGGAGAGCTTAGAGCTAGGCAAAAACGGATCAGCATTTGTCCAAGGTGAAGTACCTGCAAAAATGGAAGACCCCGGACTATTCACACTACCTTGTAGATTAGGGGACTCAAAACCTTTCGACACCTTGGCTGATCTAGGATCGTGCGTAAACATAATCCCACTTTACCTCTTCAAAAAGCTTAACATCGGACTATTAGAGGAGACTGACCATATCTTTGGATTGGCTGACAGAACCAAATCCTACCCCGTTGGGATTGTGAAAGACGTAGAAGTCCACATAGGAAAACTAAAACTATTAAATGACTTCTACGTAATTGATATGAAGAAGGACCCCGAGACCCCTTTGCTAGTAGGAAGAGGATACTATTACCGGCCATACCGCAGTTATAGATTGTAGCATGGCAAAATAGCTTGAAGAAAAGGAATCACTAGGTTGTATTCGGTGTAAAAAAGAGCAGACATTAGGTGAGGGAGGAAGCACACTTATTGACTCCCATGGAAAAAGGGAATCCTACAAACCACGACCTAGCTCGGATGGAGTAGGTGCACAAACCCCTTACTATGCTAGGAAGGACTTCTTAGACTGCCATTTGCCCGGAGAATGGGAAAAATCTTTCTAGAATATCGAGCTTAATCATTTTGACGATACCTTAGTGTTTAGTGAGATATGGTAGAATTTCCTAGGAGCATCTACAATAACCTTAAGTGTAACATGTGGAATCAAAGGATACAAACCACCCAAAACGAAGATTGGAGCATGGCAATGCCAGATTAGATTGATTACCCCGATGGTAGAGGAATTCACAAAAACCCTTCAATCAAATCCCACCACTAGGAAGCTCTCCGAAATAGAAAGTCCAATAGGATACATCGACCTTAAACGCACTTCTACGACACTTGACGTGTGACTTTTTATCGAGTCTAGCAGCAGACTGCGTTAATAAAGAAAAGCGCTTTCTTAGGTAGGCAACCCAATATTACTTTTTCCCGCAAATTAGGTGTGTCATGTGTGTTTAAATTCTTTATAGTTTGGTTTTATTATGTTTGAATTATCTCTGATCATGCTTTGTTTTGTCTTTAACATCGTCTTAATTACAATCAAAGGTATTTTGTCAATCAATAAGTGTAAGGGGAATTATCCGGTTTTTTAACCATGTTTTAAGCATTGTTTAAATAAATAGTTTAGATTAATTCGCGTCATAATGATTGAATTGGTTAATCTCAGGTTTTATGCAACTATTGCACGAGGGAAACTAACTTATGGAATCAAGTGCAGGAAATTTTTCATCAAAAAACAAAATTTTCGTTTTTACAAAACGTGGAGACGGCGTCACGATTACACGTGACGCCGTCACCACGACACGCCCTGTGACGAGGCGTCAGGTAATTTTCCTGACGGCGTCAAACAGCCCAGGTCTTATGGAAAACTTAAAAGTGTTATAATTATTTTTGAAAATAAAACTTGCATAACATATAATATATGTATTCTTCTGCTATAAACCTGCAAAACCTAATTATTTAAGAACACTTCACTCATCCTATCTTTACTTGCTTTTATATCGCGTCAAACCCTAAATACCACAATGTATATTTGTTTTAATTCGCACTATTTTACGCTTGGTTGTAGTTGTCTTTGTCTTTGATTACAAGTTATATTTTGATGAGAAGTAAGCTGGAAGTTCTTAGGAAGTTTCAATTGATGATTCTATGGAGGACGATTTTAATCAGGTTATCGCATGTTTCTTCTCCATTATTGAGCAAACCAGGGGAGTACTAGTTTCTTTTCCTTTTTTTCTTTTCCCTTTATTCATTTTTACGGGTACTCAAACCAGGGGAGTGCTAGTTTCTTTTCCTTTTTTTCTTTTCCCTTTATTTATTTTTACGGGTACTTTTATAGAACATTGGGGACAATGTTCAACTTAAGTGTAGGGGAAAATAAGCCTTAAAAACTATTCTTTCATTTGCCATTTGCTTTTGTCCTAAAATGAAAAGTAATTAATCGAAACATAGCAATAAGAGGGCCAATTTTTACCTAACACTTAACCGCCCGCCAAATTATAAATTTTTTTTATGACACATAACCAGTCGAAACCATGAGTTAATAGAGGTCTCTGTATATAGCATTTTATAAAGACTAGCATAATAACCCTTAAAATTCCACCCAAAAAATATGAGGTTCGCCTTTAGATCTATAGGAATGCGGGTATCTATTATTGATGCCCAAGATAGTTTATACCTTTAGCTTTCTCGAGTTAAGGAGTGAGCAGTCACATGTGTCTATTCCGTCGTTACGGATGTGTACGTGTGGTCTTCGTCGCCTTTTCTTCTAGAGCTATGAGAAATCGGTATTAATATTATATGAGTTTACCGGTACATACTAAAATTCTAGAACAAAGTATATTGTGATGCAACCTGAGACGCATAGTACTTATTAGATATTTGCTTAGAAAAGAGGACATTAGGATTATCTCCATGTATTAAAACATGTAATTGTTAGGATGGTCACACCGATCATATAACAATCCCACACCATGCCATGCACTTATTAAATACTAGCAGGTACCCCTAGTTACAACCCTCAGAGCCTATCCTTCTACCACCGTTCTCGTAATTTTCTGTGAGATCCAGATCATTAATGAAAGACAATTTAACCCTTAAACCAATCGTTACAACCCAAATCGCCTTAGCCCACCTTCAATCTACACCATTTTTTAGTACATTATTGGTTTAAACCCCAAGTAAGTATTGAGTACAAATAACACAGTTGCTAAGCCTTATTACTTGTAAAATAACAGTTTTTGAGACGATTAAGATTTCATGTAGTAATTATATGCAAAGAAAAGGGAAAAAAAGTTAAGTCAATACCTCATGTGTTGTCAAATATCTCCATGGTTATTTTGATCCACCTCCAATCGGTCATTAGTTAGATTGTAAAATATCGAGATAATGTAGAAAGGCTCAAGTGTAGGGTAACGTATTATAAACCCCGTGTGATGTATTATGTAAAAAAAAAAATAGAAAAGGAAAACGAAAGAGATTAGATGTAGAGTTGTGTAAGTTTGTATATCTACGTCCGCGTCTTGGCTTAACAACCAAACCACGTGTTATTCTGTAAAATAATTACTAACCCTTCCACTCCAAATTCACACCAAAGCCACCCAAATGCACCCATCCATTTCTGAATCCATTATATGTTTATCTTACACACCAACACCCCACAACCATAAAAAGACCTCTTAGATAGTAAAGAATAATACTTGCGCACAGCGATGGAAGGTATGATTCCTTTACCAAGCCTATAAATAATTTATATGATATGAAGGCAGGTAATGAGTGTTTGGTTTTCCCGTTTTTTCCCTCATATGTTATAATATATTATACAACCGAGTGAAAGAGAGAATCACAAAAACACTTAATGTAGGTGCTAGTTATACTTTTCGTGTTGTTAATTACAAGGTAATAGAAGTTGTTTTTCAAAAATAACGTTTAAAAGAGTAGTAAAAAGACCCTTTATAATGTATAGTCTAGAAGGAAAAAGCCCATTTTGCTTGAGGACAACAAATCCTTAAAGTGTAGGGGTATTTGATGAGGGTCATTTTATACACTTTTTCATGGGATCGTTTAGGGCCCTCTAAATCCGTGCATTTTATGCCCAAATTAGGTACTATTAAATCGTTCCTTTTCAGGTATTTCATATTTGGAAGGCATTTGGAAGAATTACACGTGACTTGGGCTCATTTGGAAAAGAAACGGACGAGACTACGGACCTACACCAACATCTCTCAAGATAATGTCCTTAGAAGCTGGAGACGGCGTCACAGATACAATGTGACGCCGTCACAACGAAGACCAAGACGGCGTCACAAGATCTCACGACGGCGTCAGAGCACACGACCCAGCCCATTATCTAGAATATTCTCTTTCATGACGGCGTCACGATTAAAACGCGACCCCCCCCCCCGCTTTTTTTAGTTAGTTCCCCCACCCCAACCTAAAAAAACAATTTTCCTATATATAAAAACCTGAATTTAGGGTTTTGAGTGTGTAACTTTAGAATAAAAAGAGTGTATGAACCCTAGTTCGTTTAGCAGCTATTATGGACGATTTTAGGGCCTAAAACCCTAGTGTACTTCCTTTAATTCATGTTCTAATCAAGTAAGACTTATTTAATCATTCAATATGTCTTGTTGTGTGATTCTTATCTGTTCTTGCTTTATCTATAACATGCTTGGCTAAGCTATCTATTGTGTTTATTTATGATTGTATGAAACCTAGAATGTAGATCTTAGTGGTGTTGCTTCTTGTGATGGATGTGCATGTTAGGCCTTAGAAAACCAGCTTTTGTCTGTATCGCTGTTGATATGTCTAGGAAAACATGATTGTGTAGAAAGGATACCATCGGGTAACAGTCTTCATACTACCTTGCCCCTATATGCTGATCCACCTTCATATATTTCACATGCCATTTAAAATACTCTTAGGGGCCTTGTAATAGTCTTCATACTACCTTACTTATGCGTTGCCTTAATGGAATATTAAATAGATAGCGGGTTCGTGTAATTCGTTCATGACTTAGGAAATATTTACATAGATCATCACAAATGTAACAAAGCAACAACACTAGGAGAAGCAATCTAGGGAGTAATACATGATTAAATAAACACAGTCTTTTATTATATTGTTATCACCATTAGCTTAGATTATATTTAGTTTAATAGCTAAAACCAACCACCTCTCAAATATATGATTTACTCGCTTTCCATAAAACATAAAAATACAAAAATAATCTTCTCTCAACCCTTAGAATTTTGTTAGACCGTGATCAAGCCTTCCCAACCTATTCCCGAGTAAACGATAACAACCCTCCGCGAGGGTCTTGCTGCGGGGGACATAAGTCCCGGTTTGAGAGTCGAGAGTCTTGGTTTAGGAGGGGATGAGGTTGTACCTGAGGGTCAGCAACGGGCAGCCCCGGTTGTGGATACAGCCGTGGGTGAGCCTCTAGGAATGGGTTATGGGGCGTTGAGACGCCAGGAGATAGCATCGAGAGAGGGCCAGATGCCCAGTGTATTCGAGGTAGGTTAGGGTTCTGGATTTGTACCAGAGCCTGAGAGACTAGAGAGAGTGTCGACACTTAGGCAACCCACACTCACTACATGGATAGACCCAAAGGATGGTAGAGAATACATTGATGTTCCTGCTTACCCACCACGAGCACCACTTGTTCAGACACCGCCATCTCCTGAGTGGTCGTCTGGTTTACTTCCTGTTTCTCGTCCTTTGCCTATTATCTTCACGCATTGATACCATTTCCTTCATCGCATTGTAGCTTCACGCCCGGGCAGTTCTGGAGGCTGAGGATTATTGACTTTGAGTTAGAGCCCGGTAAGATGCAGGGTAAATTGATTCATGATCATACGGTACGATTAGGGGAGCTATCACTTGCTTTGTTTGAGAGGTACGATAGGGATATAAGGGAGCTGTTTACTAGGTCAGAGGCAGTCAGGTATGAGATCTTCTCCTAGAGATATTGATTTAGGAGCCTAGAGTATATAGGAAGAGTGTTGCAGTGACTTTTTAGAGTGATATAGTAGCCAGTACTACCCCTGGAGTAGTAGGCATGTCAGACGGATGCACATAGAGCAGCTCTATGGCATGCCATTAGTGATACGCAGATGGAGAACCAGGAGTTACGATTACAGATCGCAAAGGAGAGGTGTGCGCGGTTGGATTTGGCTAAGATTGTTAATAGTATGAGGAGAGGGCAGGAGCCCAGAGGAGATGTGTAGGATGTATAGGATTTTATTAGTAGTTGTGTATATCACTAAACCGAGTAGTGTCGGTTAGTGTCGGTATTATGACTAGAAAATTTTTATCTTAGTAGTGGTAGTTATAGACAAATCCTATAGTCGTTAGATGATTGTATTGAAATCATTTTTTATATGATAAGTGAAGGAAATTTGTTCGAAATTTTTTTTAAAAGATAAGAGGTATTTAATTGGTTATTTTTTTGTTTATATGGATAAGAACAGTGCTGGTGAGCGATAAGTTAACCAGCGTGTTTGATGTTACGAATAGACGCTCGTGTTAGGACTGTACACCATAGTCCCCACGTGATGGTAGTGAATGCTTATAGTTGGTATATTTCATAAATTTGAAGTATATTTCATAAACTTGAAATATATTCGAGTTGTATTGATGTCGCACTTAGCCCAAGTGTTTTGAGCCGTTTTGAGTAATTTACCACACAACCATAATATGAGATAACGGTATTCACTAAGTCTTTGGTAAAAGATAACGGATCTAGTTAATGAATTACTGGTTTTGGTAAAAGATAACAGGTTTTGTTATGAGATAACGGTTTTGGTAAAAGATAACCGTTTTGTTATGAGATAACGGTTTATTGTAAAAAGTATAACGGTTTTTGTTATGAGATCACGGTTTTGGTTAAAGATAACGTTTTGTATCAGATAACGTTTGGTAAATGATAAACAGTCTGGTTATAGATAAACGGTTTGTGTATGAAATAACAGTTTTGAGATAAAGAGTAAAGGTTTTGTGATAGAGAAAGAGGTTTTGGTAAATGATTAGGTCGTGGTCGGGTACTGCTGTGCGCTTGCGTTGAGGTTATTTGTGCGTTGAGTTTGAGATTTATGTTGTTTGCATTATTATTATTGAGGTGAGTTCGTAGCCCCATTTTTTTAACTATTTTTCTGTTGGGGGAAAATGATACTCAAATGTGTTTAGAACTATTTTGAATTGAACTGTGCGAAACATGGTTTTGTTTTTGGGACAATTATGTGCTTATGATTGCTATGTGAATATATGTGATGTAACTTTACATGCAGTACAAGTGTTTGGCATGTCAAGTGTTGTTAAAAAGAAAAAAATAAAAAAAATATTTACTTGCGTGTACTTGTTTTTGGCATGGCAAGGGTGATTGGCAAGGATTTGTCATGTCTATTGTGGTCCTGCCCAAATATAGTGCTCCAGCTGGTAGGCCCTTTAGGTGCGTAAGTGGCATATTGTGTTTTCATGACTAACGGGGATGCTAAGGCATGATGATCGACTAGCGGGAATGCTAGGTCGTGTTACATGATTATCGGGGATGCTAAGTCCATGTGCTTCGCATAATTCACGTGTCAAATACACTATTGTCTACTGTATGCATTATTGCAGCACTTTTAGGTTTAAGGTCAAACCTAAACGAGCCTCACCAACCTTATTTTTTTTACGTTTTTCGGTGATCATTTTTCAGTGTGCAATTAAAGTATGTGAATGATTTGGGAAAAGAATAGAGATGTAAAACTCAAGGGGATTGGGTCCAAGAATGGGTTTTTGTTTATTTTATGTCAATCTCAACATGTAAAAATTATGTAAACACAAATTTCTTTTCTTTGTAATTTGTAAAAGTGTTTGATCTTGTAATATTGTGGCGAATTACCGGGATCATAGCACTCGTGTTTGCCGCCACTGACTGGGTGTACAGAAATGATTACCATTCATAATGGTAAGAAGGAAGTTACGTTACCAAATTGGTGCGATCGACATGTCGAGAGTTTAAAACACACACTACGTGAACCAATGCAACAAGATTCCACCATTACTAAAAGTAAGTGAAGAGGATAAAATGAATGGAATCTCGCACTCATACCAAAAGCTTAAGGGATTCTACAAAGGAGTCTTGAACTTAGGGCCCGAATATGTCCGAGATGCGAAGATGGAAGAATGGCTCACACGCGGGCCCATAAGCGTACATGAGATGGAATGGAAAGAAGGAAGGAAAAAGTATAACTTAAACACTAGCTAAAACAAAAGTGCGTCCCGGGAGACAACCCGGATTATTATTTTTATCGAGTCTGTCTTCCCAGATATCAATACGACGTATCCGCGCCAGTAACCATACGTACGAATTGATTGTTCTTTGACGTGTATCAGTCCTTTATACCTTGATTTTTAGCACATTTTAAACACTGAATGTTAGTTTCTGTCAATATAGGCGTATTCATGCACATGATACGGCGTATTCAACAGATTGGCCCGTATTTAGTATTTAGTTTAGTTTAAATTAACCGTAGGTACCAAGATAGGAATGCATGTTTTTCCTATATTTTGCACAGGACCTCGCTAAAAGCAAAGAAATCGACTAAGTTGGTGAAGTATCAATCATCTGGAATCCTATGTGTGATTGTAGTCATGCTGGTATCCTACGCATTACAACACGACATCACTTAAGCTCATAAACGAGTAACATGGCGGAATCTACCGAGCAAATATCAGGGGAGTTTCTAATTCTAATTCTTTAAATTCTAGTTTTTAATGTTTTATCTATACAACGAGGACGTTGTATAATTCAAGTGGGGGGATGGGAATTAGAATGATACTTTTCCTATTTTTCACACTAAAACCTTAAATAAGCGTCAATTTGTTTTTTTCAAGAATACTTTTTGTGAAATAAATTAATACATAACCTGCACAACAATAAACCAGTGTTAGATATTGTAAGGATTTTAACCATATTCCGTCTTTCAATGTATACCTCCAAATTCACATAATATGAGTGGTGCCGGTGGATTTGTAGACTTTAGAACTGGCTTGGTAATATCTATTCGAGACCCCACAATAATGAGTACTATGGATTTTAGGATGAAGTGACCTTGTTTAAAATTGGTAAAATTTTAAGATACACCCAAAAAAGCTATACAGTTTTGTATAACTTCTCTACACTTGTTAGTTAAATGCCCGTAAATATAATCCTTTTGATTTACAACGTCATATTAAAAGTAAGATAACCCTAGAAAACCCAGTAGAAGCCAATCCTTTAAGAAGGATTACACCAACTATCTGTTTCGTTACATCTTACACCTATAGCCTACCCTGTTAGTTTAAGTCCATTTATCATTGCCTATTGCATAAAGTGTAAATTATGTATTTTCCTTTTCCTTCTGAGTCTTATGGTCATTTTCTATCCTTTGTACGATATGGGCAGAAATTTTTCAAATTGCCAAATGAGAATGTATAAAGTATTCAATAACTCATGTAAATTTTACTAACCAAACGCAATTATTTGGTATGTTCCGAAGATGAAGAATTACCAGAAGGAATTATCCGTAGTTATTATGATAATGTAATTGATGGTAAAAGTAACAATCCGAGGTTTCGCGTATATAGTGTAAGTATGTTAAAAAAATGAATTTTTTTTAGAAAAATGGGAAAAAAAAGAAAGAAAGTAAGATGATAATCCGTTTCGCAAAAGCTTAGACGAAAAATATAGTGAGGATCGATATATCGTTGATACTCTTATAAGGTCAACGATGTAAAAGTATTGTATATTAGTGTAGATATCGTATCGCGCAACCATATCTTGTAAAAGATTTGTAAAGTATGAGGATGATTGGTAAAGTTGATGGCGTTAACTGAACGCCAACTAAGGTTTGCTGTTTTTTATGATCAAATGTCATGGAACCTTGTAAATTAGTTGTGTCATTAATCATGGTTGACAGTCGGAAAAGTTGGTCGTAGCAACTTATATCTTGGACTACTATGTCTATTTGTTTCGTATTTTGTTAATCAAAAATTTAATTCCCTTCCTAATCATTAAGACCCTAAGGGGTTTATAACGCGAAATGAGGAATGTGTACGAGCATGCATATTCGAGCATTCCGTCATTACTAGTCCATGTATGCATGTCTTAGCTGCCTTGTTAATTTTTTACTAATGGTGAAAGTTAGAAGATATCCCTACCCTATATCATTCTCATCCTTACCTTTGGTTAAACTCGAGAGGATGTATCGAACACACATGTCTAAAATTCTGTCGTTACGCCAGTGACATGTGTGCTTCAGCTGCCTTGTTGGTGTGGTACTTTTGGTGAAAGATTGTAGAATGATCAACCCTAAGCCTTATAATAAAAACCTATTTAACCGATTTGATAAACTTGTTAACTCTTAGTCTCTAGTGGTTGTAGATGTGTATCATTGCAAGCCCTATGATAGAATACTACGTTCACGACCATATGCAATTGAGAAATTAGATACATTTACCACATAGATTAGTTGAGTGATTTGAGTGTTTTCATCTTCCTATTTCGTGTGTTTGGTTGTGTACTTGTAATTAGAACGATATAATGCTATAAACGGAAAAATCTTAGGGATACATTTTCATAAACTTTCTAAAGGCTACTTGAGGACAAGTAGGATTCAAGTGAGGGATATTTGATGACATCAAATAATGTCTATTTTATAGCATCATTTATCCCATGTAATTAACCCATTTTGTATAATTATTGCAAAGAATTGTTACTTAATCGTTATTATATTTAAGAATTGCAGTAATTATGGAGTACTTGGTGAAGATTAACTAAAAGGCACGCATTCTGGAGCTTAATGATATATTTGAAGATTACTGTTCTAGACAACCAATACCCTATCCATCAAGGAAGCTGACATGTATCTGAGTGGCCTGCACTCACCAAAAGACCGTACGTAGGAAAAAAGATCCAATACGCCGAATTCAGAAGAAAGTCAATCCGCCGTATTCAAGCTATACGGAAATAGAATGAATCTGAAGATATCAATGTGGTCCCTACTCCAGAAACCCACCGATACGCCTAAACAAGACTTTGGATCGCCGTATCGAACCTACTGATCTTGACCTAATAGAATAGAAAATGCTCAAAAATGAGTTTTTTAGAGTGACTAAATCAAATCACGATACCTAAACCATAAAATTGATTTTCAAGAGAAAAAAGAAGTATAGAGGTCGTGCAACGCTATTAATTCAATAGGAGACAACTGTAAATTTCTTAACTCTTGTAATCGTTCAGTTTTGGTATCATACTTAACCTTGGTTAGTTTACCTTGGCTAAATCATTACTTTTGTATTAATTATGACGTTTGAAGGCTAATACCTTCGGGTATTAGCCATTATTATGAAGATCTTAATGTTTGGTTTGTTTATCTTGATTTCTTAATTTATCGTTGAATTGCTTGTTTATGTTTATCAATTTATACTTGTTTACGTGCTTAAGTATGCGACCTATCATTCAACTGGGTCTAGTCCTACATATTTAATGTGCTGCAACTTTGTGTGTGTTGGAAGCGTAGCTAAGAGTCCAGATAACTCTCCTATAGCGATTTATTTATCTAGAATCATAGGATCATAACTATATGACTTCTAGTCTTGCCTTAGTTTAGTGATCTTGAGTTAGCCATAAGGTGCCTGGTTTCACAAGTACGTGTTCTTAGTTCCCATTGTAATGAGGACTCGGAAGAGGACTAACTAGTATATAAAGATCCATTAAGCAAAGACAATAGGTAAGTTCTCTATAGTTAGGGTTAACAAAGATCACCATTGCTTTAATCCCTAAGATAGATTATATTCACAAATAAGGATGCTTTATGTGGAAGCGTATTAGATTGTGACAAATTATCTACTGTCTAGAGTCTTAGGAAAAGTAACAGCCTAAGTCTGTAAGAATGATATGCCGCCTCGAAGAAAGATAAACATTGCACAAATAAACAAACCATAAATTCTGATTGGTATTAATAATGATAATACAGTTTTCTATAGTTGGCTAACCGCTCTTTTATCAGTCTGTTAATTAGGTTGTGTGTGTCATAGGTCTTGAATAGGTTTTAGTCACCACCAAACCCGTGCCAGTCTCTCAGGCTTAAAACCCCCTTATATGAACCATTACAGTTCGGATAACTAGGTCACATAGGTTTAGAATAGATTTAGACTTAACTTAGATTTAAAAACCAAAGTATTAAATAAATTGAAAGAGCTTCTCACTCTTATGAACGAACACCCTACTTACCACGAAACTCCCAACCGACCGGTACAAACTGTCCCTTAAAGTGTTTGTATTTGGTTAAGTCAGGTACTAAATATAAAGTTAAAACATGAAATCAAAATTATAACATGACCACAACCACGACACATCACCAATGCTCCAGAAAAGGCGACAAAATCACATATGCACAAACACATCCATGAACGCGAAACATGCAATTGTTCAGATCTAACTCAAAACTAAATGTAAATTATCTAGGTATCCAAAAATGGGATACCCGAATTCTAAGAGATCAAAAGGGCGAACCTCACATTTTTAGGTGGAATTTTTAGATTGTTTTGGTGCAATATCATATAATTCCTTATTCAGGAGAACGCTATTAATACTTGGTTTTCGTCGGTATGTGTCATAAATATTCTTAAGTTTTGGTCAAAATTACGCTCTACGCTATGTTTTAGTATATTACTCATTATTTTAAAGAACAAGCAAATGACAATTGAAGGAATAGTTTCTAAGGTTTATTTTCGCCCGAACACTTAAATGAACCCATAGGGTACCCAAGTTCTGATAAAAGTACTCGTAAAATGAATAAAGAGATAAAGAAAAGAGTAAAAGAAACTAGTACTCCCCTAGTTTGGTCAATAATGGAGAAGAAACATATGATAACTAGCTAAATCATCATCCATGAATCATCTAATGAAACTCCTAAGAACTCCAAAGCTTCTTCTCATCAAATATATCCTGTATCTCAAAGACAAGAAACAACAACACCTGGCGTAAAATCGGCGGGATAATGATATATACAACGAAACTTTTAGGGTTGACACTATAAAAGCAGTAAAGATAGGATAAATGTGGTTAATGTAATCAAGGTTTTTTTGCAGGTTTTCAAGAAAATTACAAATTTTAGAAATTATACAAAATTAATTTTCAAAAATTAAAAAAATTAGAATTTTCACAAGTCTGGAGACGTGACGCCATCAGGAAAAATCCTGACGCCGTCTCCAGGCACTGATGAAAATTTCACTATTCGTTTATCTCTATGAGTTAATTTTCCTTGCATAAAAGTATCTGGCATGAAACCTGAAATTAGTTAAGCATCAATCATATGAGCACATAAACACAGAAATTAAATCTAAATAAGATGATTTAATGATGTTTGAAATGATTCATAGAAACCGATAAACATATTCCAAGCATAATAATGACGAGGGTTAAAGACAAAACAAAGACATGAAACAAATAAAACCTAACAGTATAAAAATAATCAATAGAAGAAAAAAACACACAAGCACACTCCTAAAAATGCATTAAATTAAGAAATTGGGTTGCCTCCCAATAAGAGGCTTTGTTTTTAGTAGAAGAGTCTATTAGCTAGACTCGGAAGTCACAGTCTTACAGGACTGCTTTCCTTTGTTTCGTCAACTTGCAACTCTCATTACGAGTACGAAACATCCATCGTTAAACACCTTACTTATCCATTGGTTAAAGCATTCCAGTTTCTTTCTCTTAGGTGGAGAGTTAGAATATTCTTCCCAATCTGTAATAAGCATACTCTACTATTTGCTAGGAGGGGTTACGGGAATCAATCATATTTTTCGCTTCTTTCTTTGATTTTGCTAAATGATATCGAGATTTAAACCAAAATTAGTTTTGCTTTTGGCCATAGATTTTAAAGTTATTTGTCTCTCCCTTTAATGATACAATCTCGACTTTAGACGTGTCAAGAAGTGTTTCTAAACTAATGGCTTTCTCATATCCTCTTAATATCTAAGATTAAAAATCCCCAGAAGTGTTACAGTTATAATGAATCCGCTATCTCACAACACGTCCTCGATATCCTAAAGAGGTGTTAATATAATGCCGATTTGACTAGCTAAGAGAAGTCCGAATAGTCGTCTCTTCAAGATTTTGTTGGTTAGCTATTGTAGGAAGTGCAAAACGTTCAGCGACGATCCTTGGTCAACTAAGGCATCCGTGTATTTCAATCTTCCTACATTGCACGGTATCACAAAGTTGTCTCCTATATCCTCCTTTTTGGTAATCATTTTCTTAAGTATTGCTTTGCGATGCAGGTCTACGAGGAAGCGAAAGGTAGGCTTACACCCATCTTACCCGATTGCATTGCAAGGTGGTGGAGAAAAGTCATTAATCTTGAATTACCACAAACCCTCGATTACTCTTATTGATTATGTTTAAAGTAAAATGTTTACGGGTTTTGTAACCTAGGTGTCTTCCTAGTTCCCTTATTTTTCCTCCCATAGTCTTCTCCGGCACTCCTTACCAACTATCATTGGTCCTTTAATTGGTAACTTCTGTCATCCGCTATCGAACTTCTTCTAAGGTTCTCTTGCTGCCACAAATATGAAGTTGTTAGGCTCAATAATGTTTTTACCGACCACCCTTTTGTTTCTGACACTCTTTTCCTTATCCCTCCATTCTAAGTGAAGGGAGATGCAATTAACGTGCTGTAGTAATGGGTGTCAGCCTCTTCACTAACTAGCACTTTTCTGGAGTAGTACTGTTGTAGAGTTCTTAAGAGTCGCAGAACATCTCTGCCCTCCTATCATTGATTTCTTCTCGTTGTTTGAAGATCGCATTTTCAAACCTCTCCATTTTTTCCGTGTGTGCTGCCATGTAGTCTCGTACTCGAGCTTCAAAACTGGTTTCCAATGCTTTCGGTTGCGTGTTTGGGCGGACACGTTCACGAAAAGTGAAAGAATTTTACCGTGGTGTCTCATTAAGGCTTCGTGGAGGTGGAACCGAGGAAACAGCTTTGACGTATGCTTGAGGGATATTTGTTGAGCTTGTTCCATGTGCTTTTTTTAGTCCTTTTATCAAAAATTTAATTTGGTCTTCAAGATCAAGAAGTCGTCGGTCAAACGTTTTTGATGTATTTTGAGATGTAGAAATTGTCTTAACTTGTTTGACGAAGTCTCTTGAATCATTCCAGCCCTCATGGTCATAACCAGCGAGATTCTCTATGATTTCCTAATATTTTTCGGCGTTCTTATCGCGGAGTTTGCCACCGGTGGTGCGCTCAATCTCACACTTAAGATGAAACGAGACATGATCATAAATTTTTTGGATTTAAAGCCAAAGATTGATACCATGATGAGGGAGTTTTTGGAGTAAGTCCATGAAACGAGTCCATGCTTCAGAAAGAGATTCACCTTGATGTTGTTGTAACATTAAGATGTCATTCCAGAGTTTTGTAGTCCTTTCTGGTGGAAATAATTAAGCAAGGAAATGAGTAGTAAGATCCTCCCAAGTGGAGATGGATCCTGCAGGAAGACGTTCAAGCCAATTGCTAGCTTTATCACGAAAGGAACATTGAAATAAACACAGACACGTCCTTTCCCTATTTGCAACATCAAGGTCAAGTGAGTCCACTAGTTTGAGAACATCCTTAAGATGTTGGTTTGGATCCTCGGATCGAAGTTCGCAGAAAGAGCATCCGTTTTGCACCAACCGGATGGTGTCAGATCGCAGAGGCACCACATTGTTCCCATCGGGGAGCTCAATGGTGTTTTGATAGCCCTCGTGGCTAGGTCTGGAGTAGTCTCTAAGAGTACGCATAGGATTTTCGTCTCCCATGGAGGTCAATGAAAAGATTTACGAAACAAACAACGCAAAGAAAAGATAGACTAAAGAAAGCTAATTGACAAAAACTTGATGTTCGGTCGTTGTGAACTTCACAAGTTTTACATATCCCTAGGCAGAGTACCTAACCGTTGTAGTGTAGTAAGACAAGACTCGGGGGGTTATTATCGTTCTCTAGGAGAATAGGTTGGTAAGGCTCGAACGGAATTTAATAGAGGTCTAGGGGTTGAGAGAAGATTCTTTTTGTATTTTTATAGTTTATAGAAAGCAGATAAAATTATGGTTTTGAGAGGTTTGGTTTGGTTTTAGCTAGTTAAGCTAAATATAAATCTAAAATACTTTGGTGATAACTATATGATAAACAAATGTATTTACTTAATCACGCATTACTTCTTAGTTTGCTTTTCATAATCCTGTTGCTTTGTCACAATTGTGATGATCTATGTAAGTATCATGAGCGAATTACACAAAAACACCATCTACATAATATTCTGTTAAGGCGACGCATAAGTAAGGTAGTATGAAGACTATACAAGGCCCCTAAGAGTACATTACATGCATTAAAACACTTAAGATGGATCAACCATATTAGGGGTAAGGTAGTATGTAGACTGTTACTGATGGTATCTTTTCTATGCACTCGCGTTTCCCTACACGTCTATGCCAATTTAATATCTTATGGCTAGTTTTCTAAAGCCTAACGCGCACATCCATCACAAGAAGCAACATTAAAAGGGTCTACAAACTAAGTTTCATACAATCATAATTAATTACTAAAGGATCCATCCTTACATGTTAAAAAGAAGTGAAGAGCAAGAATCAATCACACAACACACAGACATATTGAATGATAAAAGATAGGAGATCTCACTTGATTAAAACATGTAATTAAGGCTGATATAAGAGGGTTGTAACACCCTAAAAACGGCCTAAATATTAGCTATAATCGTCTTCTAAAAGTAGGGTTCGGTTCCCACAAGTTACACACCTAAAACCCTAAGAATGAGTTTGTATATATAGGAAAACGGGCGCGACGGCGTCGCGTTATAATCCTGACGCCGTCGCCTCGCCGAATAAAATGTGACGTCATCTCCACGCACTGTACGCATATTCTTTAAGAGATTTGGTGTAGAGTCGTAGTCTTGTCCGTTTCTTCTCTAAATAAGTCCAAGTCGCGTGTATTTCCTCCTAAAGCCATCCAAGTGCTGAAAACACAAAAAGGAACGATTAAGTACATAATTTGGGCATATTTGCATGATTTAGGGGGTTAAATAACCCCGAAAAATTATATAAAATGACACCTCATCATACTCCTGTTGTTGTTGAGAAGAAGAAGTGAAAACAAGTTGCTAGAGAATCTAGTACACCAAGGAAATCTCTCAAGGTTACCATCAAACAAAAGAAACCGAGTACAACTCCAATTCCACATCCAAGTGATGACAGAGAAAGAGATGAAATTGCTAAAGCAACAATACTCAGTCTCAATTGATTTAGCTGCTGAAGCACAAGAGAATGTTGCTAAAGTTCAGGAGAAAATTTTGGAGGAGGACATTGATAAGATGGTTGATGGCAATGATGAAGATTCTTATGCTAGTGCTTTTGCTAATTCAGTTTTTCAAGATAAAGAAGATACCAGAACTAGGTAGAGCCCGGGAGTCATAAGGAAAATCCAAAAGTTGTTGATGATGATGATGTGAATGATAATGTTGATAAAGAAAAGAAGGATGATGAAAAGAATGTTGATGATGATGTTGAGAAGGGGAAGAAGGATGAAGAAAACGATGATGATGATGAGGATGATGACAATGATGATCACGATGATTATGCATTAGTCATAAACAAAGTATTAGGTAGTTTAGAGACAAGGAATGCACAGACACAGACACCAATTCCCTCACCCCCTAGATCCCCTAGGAATGACTTATCTTCGGATAAGACTGTATCTGAGGAATTGATGGCCAATGTCTCACCTACAGCTAATACAACATCCAAAGATCCAAGCATGTCACAACCTATTTCTAGCACAAGCAAAATACTTCCAGGTAGTGTTGCTGAACTAAGTAGACGTCATGGTCAACTCAGGAAACAACTGACAGATACCTTCATCACTAAAGAATATTTTGATAATAAAATGAAGGAAATGTCAAATACTCTTAATTATCTAGTTCTAGAACTTACTATAGACAAAATTAATGAGCTTATGAAAGAAGCAATTCCAAGAATGGTTAATGATGCGGTCAAGAAAGACAGAGAGATATTTGCTAATGCTGTTCCTGAGTTGGTTTTGAAAGAGTTTGCTACTCATGCTCCAAAGATTATTGAAGAACTATTCAAACATCACATGAAGAACAAAGTCCTTAATGTTCATCCTACAGTTAGCATATCCACTACAATAACAATTGTTGATCTGAAAAAAACAACTGTATTTGAAGATGAAAACAGATCTTAAGGCTCAAGCTGCTGACTCAGAAATGTGGGATGTTCTTAAGAAGAAATTTAAGAAGTCTTCTGCATCAGCCAGTTCAGGAAAAGTTCATGATACACATCAAGGCAAATGATGGGCCTCCTAAGGGGGAGAAATGGGCAAAGAGTCATAAGACATTAAAGGGTTTTTACATTGATAGAGGTTCTTCATTAAAGCGTTTACAGAAATATAAGAAAATGTGAAGATGGGAATCTTTTATGAATGGAAGACCAAATCTACCAATGACGTGACGTCAATAATAATCAACCTTTAGGGGGAGATTGCTATGAATGAAAAAGTGTTAATTATTAACAATGAATTGGTCTTGTAATAAATAGTATAGAAAATAGTATTTATCATGTAATAAGTCAAGCTTGGTCAAACTTAAGAAAATGTTGACCAAGTAAGACATTTAGTCAAAGTATGAAAAATAGAAAGTTAAAAGAATAAGTATAAATACCCCTTCAACAAGAGGTATTTAGTGTTGGTCATTTGTATGCTTTCTCAACCTCCCTTCTCTTTTCTTTCTTTAATGAAAATTGAAAATGTGTAAAAACTCTCTCCAATCTTTTCTCCTTTAATCTGACACTTTTGTATGATATCCAATGCAAACATGACATATATCAATTTATTATTATTTATTAATTATTATTAATTAGTTATTGTTATTATTATTATTTTTAAGATTTTTTAATTTTTTTTAATTATATTACATTCAGATTCAACCAAACACAATGACAAAATACATCAATTACGATTCCAACACATTACAATTACAACACATTCCAACTCTTTGAATTACATTTATTCAGATTACAATTTCTTTCACAGATTACAATTCCTTTAAAATATTTCATTCACCTCAAAAAACACCTCCTCACAAAACACATCAGCTATCTTTCTCTCTTACTTTTAACCCTAACCCCTCTTACAATTCATTATTATCAGTCACCGAAACTCTTATCGGATAAACTATTTTATTTATTCAAAACTAAAACTTTTATTATTCATAATTTAAAAATATTACAATATAAATAAAAAACATTACATTAAAATAAAAAACATCATAAGTTAAACATTGCGAGAAACATGTTCGATTAAATTAGCTTTGAGCATTTGATGCGCTTGTGATGATTTGATATACCTAACAATTCTATGCCTTTGTTAATCAGATCGTATGAGGTTATTCGGTTGGTGTTCTTCTTCGGATACCATTTGGGACATATCTCATCCTCACGAACTTTTATAATCATATTATGTAATATGATGCATGTATACATAATATTCACTAATTTCTCTTTGTTATACACCCGTGCGGGAGTGGCTAATATAGCCCATTGCTTCTTTAGAGCACCAAATATCCGTTCTACATCTTTCCTTACCCATTCATGCATTGCCTTATACCGTAATCGCTTGTGGTCATCATCGGCCAAAATTTGTAATCGACTTAACAAATGGTACCCATTTCAGATATATCCTGCCACAAACATAATATCCATAGGGTAAGTTACGTCGTTGGCCACAAACGGAATCTCTGGTGCTTTTCCTAGTTTGAGATCGTTGAGTAAAGGGGATCGATGAATAACGTTGATGTCGTTGTTCGACCCATCAACACCAAAAAAAGTGTGCCATATCCATAAGTCTTCTGATGCAACAACCTCCAACAACATAAATGGATCTGGACAATGACCACGTCTATAATATTGCACTTTGTGTGCGACCGGACAACCAAACCACGCCCAATCTGTACAATCAAGACTTCCTAGCATTCCCGGCAACCCGTGTTTTTCTTCAATGACGTGCGTATAGCTTTTCAACATCCGAGATAGTTAGTTTTCACGAAAAGTCAGGTCTAAAAATCTCCATAACATGCCTATAAAAATGTTTAAGAGATAGACGAGAAGTGGCGTGGCCCATCGCAAATATTCACCAAGGTGTCAGGAACGGTGTAGTATGCCAATTGACGAAATGCTGAGGTGCACTTCAACAACAGGGATATTCCTGGTCTTCTGGTACAATCTTCTTTCTTACGAAAGTATGCACAATGAATATTTACTTCTTCAACTATACTTGTAAAAAGCTTTCGACTCATTTAGAGCCTTCCTCAATACGTAGTGCTGGAAACATCAGATTGTCACTAAAATAGGCTGCAACTAAACGTTCATGAGCACCATAGTGATCACGATTTATATTGGTTCTCTTTTTCCATTTTGGTTGTACACAAACCAAAAACAACAACGCCTTGCTAAAAAAATTCAAGTCACGTCGGATTTTTTCTTCTCTTTTCGCATGTAAATCTTCAACGTCTGGGAGCATTATTGGTTCATAATTTGTATCCACAATAGGTTTTGTTTGAGTTGTGTGAGATTAAGTTTGAAGTTGTGTAAAGAAGAAGGAGTAGAGAGTATATTATTTAAAGTTGTGTTTATAATGTTTGAAGTTTAAGGGGTATTTATAGGTAAATAAAACTAGCAGGATACCTGCGGCAGCGGGTACCCTGTGATTAAAGTCTATCTACCAACAAAATAACTTTGATGAGCTGATTAACCGAAGAACAACAAAAAGAAAATTCCCATTGGTCCAGCCCGCTCCTCCAGTTTATACCGGTTCACCCATTTTTACCGGTTTTGACTGGTCCCATCCGATTCATTTTTGGACGAATTTTATTGGCTGGTCAAACCGATGGCAACTCAAGTTCTCGGTTGAACCATTTGGTCCGGTCCGGTTTCAAAACCATGCGTACCATCACATGTGCTTTATTAGTTTGTAAATTATGTATAATAACATGTGTTTTTCATTTTTTAGAGTGTTTTAAAAATAACATTAATTAGTATATTTAATTAGTTTATATTTTGTGCTTTAAATGTTTTGATGTTTAATTTTTAATATTTTAAGTTTAAGGAATTAGCTTGTATAATGTGCTTTTTTTCTGTACTTACTTAATCTTTTTGACATTAAATTATTTAATTGTGATGAAAGGTTGTGGTGAAATATTGCATTTGGTTTAGAAGGTTGTGGTGTGGGAAATATTGCATTAAAAAAAAGAAAAAATTGTACAATGTGCATCAATACTTGTTTTACTTAATTTTTTGCATTAAATGAAGAGAGGGATAATAATTTGCTTTATATTATAGACTAGTCGGGTACCCGCGCAATGCGACGGCGGGTACCCGATAACTAAATGTTGTAGCGAGCAAACGATGTTAAATATTTAATTTTTTATTATTTAAATTTAATAATTTAATTTTTTTATAATGATTTTTTAAATTTTTATTCAATATTAAATTTTTTTTTTGTTTTTTTTCTTTTTTAATTTTTTCGAAATTTATATTTTTTTTAATTTTAATTATTATTTTTTATATGTTTTTTTCTAACAAACTTAATGAAATAAATAGTTTTAATTAATATAACTATTAACCATACCGATGCAACTATTTCACATCTAAATAACATAAGGTTCAAATTAAAGAGAGTAGCATAAGTAATTAAAGACATAAAATAAACATAAACGTCAATACAAAATGAAATGTAATAGACATTGAAAAAGAATCATGTTAACAAAAATAATAATCGAATAAAATAATCAAGAACTAATTGTGTTCAAAAAAATATATTATTACTTTAACGATTGTGATGAAAGATAAGACTTGTCGAATGATGTAGCCATAGTGAGTTAGAAAGAACCCAATGAAGTTATAAATTTTTAGATTAAAAATTTTGACAGATGGATATAAAAGATGACAATCATAGTATATATAGCAATTCACAATCAAACTTTATATATAAATTAAGTATATATACAGTACAATTAAATGAGCGGTTTTCAACTATTACATAGTTTGTAACCAGTCCTGACTCTATATAAAAGTAATAGATTTCAGACCATAACCATAATGACCCTAATTATTGATCATGTAACCATCTATGAATTCATAGAGGAAAGTTACAGATTAATTGGACCGAATTAATGCTAACCATATCTCATTTTGACAAGAGTTAACAAAACCTCTTTTAAATTGGCTAAATATTAACAAATGTCAAGTTTAAAAAACAACATATACATTAAATCAGGTGTGAATTTTAAAATGTAGTAGGTGAACATTGACTAATGGATTTATAACTTACGCCAAACAAAAAATGTTTGGTCCTTAAAATTGTAAGACTTTTTACACATTAATCCTACACGGTACCGCGCCACCACAACAGCACGGCGGGTAACACTGTGACTGTATTATTGCGGTTTTGGGCGGCAGAGCAAATGTTTATTTAACGGGATTAAACTATTTCTAACCAACAATTGTACAAAATGAATATAATTTAAATTAAAATAACTAACAGCAATAACAATGGCAAAGTATTTCATATCCAAAAAAACATTAGATCCATACGGAAGAAGGAACACAAAAGTAGCATCTTTGAACATAAGTTAAAAAGGACCGGTGCACGCGTGTTTGCGGGACGAGTTCCGGTATAATTAAATCTTTCAGGGAGGGTTCGGCGAGGCGTTCAAGACCACAAGAACATTGGATGGCTGAATCTATTCTGTGTGAAGTATGATTAGTTTGTGTTGTAGCTTTTTGATTCTTTCCTAGACAATAAGTTCTTTTTATATTAAGATTTCATAACTAACATTTTAATGTATATTAATAATTTTTTTAAGTTTTATATGTTACAAGTATTGATATGGTGGTTACTCATTTGTTTCTTATTAAATCACTTATTTGATCCTTAATACGACGGTTGAAACTTTTGAGGTTACAAGTGTTGATCAAGTTTTGAAATCCTTCCATAACAAGAAATGTTTTGATCCCTTAAAACTTTTAAGACTTCTAAAATTAGATGTCCTAAATGATTTATAAAGTAGTAGAGATGATAGTGGGAAAAATGTTTTTTTATATATAACTAGCCGTTTCAAAATGGCCCCACATTTCTCAATGCCCGAGAAGTAACTCAGTCACCTTCGTGACTATTTTTTCCTCTTCCTCGCGCGTGAGGTTTGCGGCTTTTAGGGGTGGCGCATGAGGCTTTGCCTCACCGGACACATCGTGAGGGGCTCAAGCCCTTGATAAAAGTAGCTTTAGAAAGAGTCGTTGGTGACGCATCACATTTCCTTAATGTTTGGTAGGAGTGAATAAAAACGCAATAGAGAATGAGAATGCAAAGAAAGAGAATAGTCATGAATAAAGAGAACTTATTCCATTGTTTGATCTATGACAAAACTGAGAACGAATATGCGTTTGATTATATATTCTCTTGTTTGGTTACGTGTATTTTGTAAAGGGAACTTGTTTGATATAGTTTTTACTCTCCATTATTTGTTTTTTCCTAACCAAAATAAATTACTGATAGCCAAGAGAAAGACTTTTCAACTATTAGAGGGCTCAGTACAACATGTCGTTGGTGTGCCATCGGTATTTTTGGGCACCAATGGCTAGCCAAATTACACCACACATTGTTAGCCGTTCGTATTTAGCCATCCCACCAACGGATGTTGTTGGTATTTTTGGTTTTTTAGTGAGGGGGGTATTTTTGGTGATGTTATTGGTATTTTTGTTGGGAGGGTGTTTTAGTTATTGAAGTTTTTATTTGAGGATGCTGAGTTAACGGTGAT
Source organism: Tanacetum coccineum (assembly GCA_026074375.1). Taxonomy (NCBI): domain Eukaryota; kingdom Viridiplantae; phylum Streptophyta; class Magnoliopsida; order Asterales; family Asteraceae; genus Tanacetum; species Tanacetum coccineum. Next base: position 32,019 of record BQNB010015990.1, read on the forward strand.
TTGGCACACAAACGACATGTTGTTGGTGCCCACTGCACCTAGCATTGTCATGTTATTCTTAATCTTCACTGATAATATACAAAATTGAGTGAGGATCTTATGAAAAGTGAGAGAAAATAAAGAACAAATAAAAGGGGTAATTTCAAAAATGGTCCAAAATGAAAAGGGGAATGCCACTGTATATTTTTCAGAAGTGTTTTCTCAAAATACCCCAGGGCAACCGGGGCAACTGGACAACTTAGAGAAGAAACTAACACGTGTCCATTAGGTTGCCCAAAAGTACAATAGGTTGCTCATAAGTACAAATAGGTTGCCCCAAAAATGTTCACTTTAATATTATAAAAATGTCACGTGTCAAATTCTTCTCAGGATTGCCCAGTTGCCCCGGTTTCCCTGAGGTATTTTGAGAAAAAAAGTTTGTTTGGGGTAGAAAGCCATTTTTACCAAAAGGTGTGAACCTTTTTTAAAGCGGTGGGAACAGTGTTGCCGTTCTCAAAAAGTGATGCCACGTCAGTAAAATGCTGAAAGGCACCGGAAACTAAACGGCACCACATTTGCTGGGGCATCCGTTGGCACCACTTTTCTGGTGTTGTTGGGCAAAAAAAATTATTTACTTATTAAAAAAATTACCCAATATAACTAAAGTTTAATTCATTAAAATAAAAAATAATACATTAAATAAAAAAAATACACAATATTACTTTCATACAAAAGAAGTCCAATTCATTATTTTTACAAAACACACCAGCCCGTCACATTATGATTTACTCAGCCCATTCACATTATATTTACAAAACACACACTTGTATTTCACTACACCCTAATTCACTTAACCTAAAATACGCCTACCACTTTTCTTTGCTTCTCACTTTCGTCTTCCACATTTTTGTTCTAAAAAAAACCTGCAAAACAAAAATTAACAAAAAAATCACATCACAAACACAAACACACACACACACACAAATACACAGCAAACCAAAAAAAAAGAAAAAAGAAAGAAAGAATCAATGGCGCCGGCTGGTAGTGATGGCGCGAGGGAGAATGGCGTGACCACCGGAACGGTGCGCCGTTGGCAAATCTCGCGTCGTTGAATGGCGCAACCCAACAACGCAACCGTTCCCCCAGCTCTTAGAATTAACCCTAAATAAAATGCCTAAAAGGTCATCACATGATGAGGAGTGTCAATCATTTTCTAACCCCTTTTTTCACTCTTAACTAACTTTTTTATTCACTCTTACTTTTACATGCTTGATGAATATTCAAAACATGATTGATGAACATTTCAAAAGTGGTCGATAAACATTGAGAGCATGATTGATAAACATTTAAACCATTATTAATGAACCTTTATTGATGAATACTCAGACTTTATGTTCAAATAAGCACTAGTTGCTATAATCTGAGCTAAATAAGTCCTTATTGAAAATGAGCTTATTCTTTGGTTTCTAGTTTTTTTGTGTTTTGTAGTGATATAAGTTGAGGGACTGATTGTGCATTTCTGGAAGTTGCTATGATAAAGATTGGTGCTGATTGAAGTCGGTTAATACCTGAGGGTTCTTTATGGAAATTCTTCGTGTATATAAAGAGAGGAAAAATAGCAGATACATTAACGCACAGTCTCTTATCAAATGCATCTATCAGACCCTAATTTTCATCTATTTGTCAATNNNNCGTTCAGTTGTAATCATTCGACTAAGATCACCTTGATCTTGATAGTTTTGTAATCGTTTGGTTATTATCACATAGATAATAATATGATCTTGTATTATTTTGGAGATTGTATTGTTGACAATTTGTGTCAACGAATTGTTTCTTGGTTGTTTGATAGTTATATAAGATTTAGATCATTACTTTGATACCATCCCACATGGTATCAGAGCCAGGTTGCTGATTTAGTTGAGATCTGATTTCTAGGGTTTCGATTTATTTGGGGGGTCTTGTTTCTTCTGGCTCTGATTCTTCATTTGGAGCTTGTCTGGTATTATTGATTGGTGGATTTGTTGATTTCTGGTGGTATCTCATTAGATCTAGTAAAATTAGGGTTTGATCTTAAAACCCTACTTTTTAGGGATCTGTTCTGGGTTTCTATTTGGGTTTTGGGTTTCTATTTGGGTTCAAAGATCCTTTGACTAAGTGAATCAAAGACAAATTAGATATCTCTTCCGCTACTACTTATTTCTCTGAAACACCTTGATTGTGAATTTTTTCGATTTTGGAACTTTGCAAGTTCACCGGAACTTATTTATGATAATACCTCAATTGAAAGTATTATATGTTGGTGTTCGTTTACCAACTTTGTGTATTTTATTTTTTTAATGACAATTTTTTTTAGATTTTTGATTTTTTTTTATATATGATAACTATACTAAAAAGAAAATATTTTTTACTTTTTATATTTTTAAATTTTTTTTTTTTGGATTTTAAAAATGAAACTTTCGAGGACGAAAGGATCTTCAAACCAAAATCAACAAACGTAAACGACGGAATCTTTAACACAAGTCCCCGGCAGCGGCGCCAAAAACTGATAGTAGTCTTATATACTATAAAATATATAATAATATTCCAAAAGAGCAATTAAGAACTTTCCTAAAGTCTCCCTTAAGAAAAGCTCACTCTAAAAGATATATATAATATATAATACGTATATTTAACCGGGAAGAATGATCACCCGGGTCGTTTCCCCAACGACTTGTGAAATTGAAACCTCGCTTTAGCTTGGATTATGATTTGAATGAGAGAAAAGATATTTTTGAGTATCTATAACTACTAAATAAAAGCAACAATTAAAATGAACAATTAAAAGCAATTAAACACTTAAACAATTAACGGGAAACAAATAAAACGCGACAATTAAGCAAATATACTAAAATTAACCCCTAAAAATGCAAACTAAATTTCTAAACCTAAAATAGGACAAAAGAAACTTTTAAGAAAAAGAAAAATATTTTTTTGATTATTTTTGAATTTATTATGAATTAAAATCTATTTTAATCTAATTAAATCCTAGAAAATAGCAAATAAAGTCTTAAAAATTAAGAAAAATGATTTTTAAACTTAGAAAAGTCTAAAATAACATAAAAACTCAGAAAACTATTTTTAACTATTTTTAAAATTAAAATCCTATTTTTAAAATTAAAAATAAAAGCTCAAAAATAAAAATAAAAATCTAAAAGAGGTAAAAGTGATTTTTCTTAATGTAAAACTAAAAGTACTTTTTATAAAACTAAAAACTATTTTTTGTATTTTTTTAAAACTTTTTTCTATTTTTTATGTTTTTTCGAAAATTAAAACTTAAGAAAAATGATTAAAAATATTCTACTTAATGAAAAATAACCAAAAATTTAAATTAAATTCTAAAACCTAGCAGGAATCAAGGAAAATTAAGAACAAGTGAAAAGCTAAAAAGATAAGCCCTAGAATAAGCTTAATAAGCTACGGCTTATGTTAAGAAAAAGAAAAGAAAACGTGTATAATAAAAATATGAAAAGAGAAGTAGACGGATGAGCTAATGTAGCACACTTGGTTAACACGTTGGGCTTGTATACTAGAGGTCTTGGGTTCGAGGTTGGCAGACACCCCTTTTTGCACTTTTTTTTTACTTTTAACAAAAACTAAAAGTTGGAACTTGAAGAAGACATGATTCTAAGTACTTTTTGTAAAGACAACATAAACTGAAAACCAATAATAAGCTCTGAAAGAGCTTAAAAAGAAGCTGACTTCAGTAAGATGGCTTTTGAGCCTTAAAAAACTTAATTTTACTTAAACACTTGCACAATCTTTAATATAAGCTCAAATTCAAATCCAAAAGATGTTCTAGGAAGCTTAAGATGTGCTTAATCTAGAAATGAAAAGCTATTTGAGCTAAAATCACATTAAGCTAACTGAAATTGATGAACAAGGAAGCAAATTCAGGAACTAACTCAAAAAGCACAAAATCCACTTAAACTAAAAAGCTCAATAAGCTAATTCAGAACCCTAGCTTATGAAAACTAGATAAGCAACTATTAAGTTATGAATCTAAATGATTAAACCTATTCCTTTAAGCTAGAAATTCAAATTTAACAAAACTAAATCAATCACCTACTGTTTTTGGTCTTTTTGAGGTTTTTGTGAAATTTTAAAGCTAAATGTACTAAAGAGAATAAGCTAGAATTGAGAAAATAACACTTAATCTATCTTAAGCTATATCTAAACTAAAAGTCTACTGAATTTGAAAGATTAAAAGCTACTAAAATTTTGGCTTAATTGAAGCTTAAGATCAGCAGTAGTAACTGAGGTTACTACTGCTGATACAAATGGTAAGGGTGCAAAACAAACTTGCAGGTCCCCTTAAGGGACAATGCTGCACTAGTCACTCATCTTGAGTGTCCTTGAACACAAAACAAGCAAGCACCAAGCTTACAAAAGCTTGGATCTAAATTTTACTAAGCAAAGAAAAGGTGAAAATTCCCCTGGTGCTGAGAACAATTTGATAAGCCATAAACTGAATTTAAGCTAAATCTAATCCTTCAAATTAACTCAAAACCTAAACAAATATGATAATCTAACTATCCAAAATGAAAACACAAGATACTTTTAACTTTTTTAGGTCAAACAAGCTAAATCCAAACACTCCTTAATCCATTTGACAAATTCCATTTACTTGTGCTATTTAGAATTTAATGATTAAATCCTTAATTCCAGATGACAAATAGCTTATATCAAGCTTAATAGACATAAATCCTTTATCAAATAAGCTATAATCTAAAATCTAAACTTATGCTAGCTATATTTTTAGTTTTTATGACTTTAATGAAAATTTGAATAGCAAACTATAAACTAAGCTACACAAGCTAAATACAGATAAAAGGAAATGATTAACTAGCAATATTAAACACAAATAAGCTCAGATAAGCAAACTAGATAAGCAGTTAAGATGAACTGATAAGCAATTAAGCAAAAATTTAAGCTAGAATTTAAAATAACAAAGGATTAAAATGAAGCTTATGTTCAATTAAGCAGCTACAAACTCTAGCTTATCCTTATGGATAAGCTAGAATAGTCCATGGGAGCTCATCCATGGTTAGCTCCCCTTCCAAAAGCTCAAAATATCCAATAAGCCAAGGTAACTTGAACTGTTTTAATGATTTAAGTATGATTAAGGCTAAATTAAACTCAAATCATGAGCTTATAGACTCACGAGAGCTGAAAATGAGCTTATGAGAGCTTATTAGTACAAGTGACTTATGAAATGAACATTTATAAATGCAAGTAGAGACTTATGAAAGCAAAACTAAATTTCATTAATCTGAGAAGCTTTGTTACACAACTGAAATGAAAATTACAATGGAATTAAACTGAAATTAAACTAAAAACTTTTAAGCTAAAAAAAACTAGAAAATTAAGAGTAAAAACTAGATGCTAGTGTGTGAGAGTGAGGGGACTATTTATAGTCTCTCAATGAAGCTTCTAGGTCTTCCTTGCATCATACGCTCCTTCTAATCTCTGCCATTCATTCCATCAATCATTAGTAAGTGATCTTAAGCCATTGGATCAAATTGATGCACACACGGATTGCCAAGCTGTCATTCCTTTGATGTGACGTCCTTGTGCTAGTTATGTGAGTGTTTCCAGTGTAAAAATCAACCTCCTCTTGTGCTTTCACTCATCCATGTGGCATAATTACTTGGCTTGACCAATGAGAGCTCTTGAGATTACCAATTCCTTTGATGTGACAGCTTGTGTTACTTGTGTGAGTAATTCCAATGTAAAATCGTGATGTGACCCCTGTGTGCTTCTTCTGAGTGTAGATTTAGTGTAAAAATCCATCCTTTGTGTGCTTTTAGTCTTCCAACGTGGTAGACCCCATGTGGGTTTGGACCAATGAGCTTGTTTGATGATGTGATGACCCTGCACACGTGTTCTTCTTCCCTTGAATTGTCTAAATCACCCTTCAATTAAGATTTCCCCTTTGATTTGACTGCGTGGGTTAATTGTAGGAGACAGTGAATAGTGAAATAGGTTTTCGCGCCATTTTCCTTTTTATAACTAAAAGGGGTAAAACGGGTGTATAACTTTGGGGATATGGCAAAGATGGTCCTTGTCTTTGTGAAGTACAAATGTAGTTCACATCCAAGTGTATTACAACTCTCAGAAATGGCATATTTGGTCCTTGGACTTTTATAAAAGGGAAATGGGTTTAGTAATGGGCTTTTGTTATTGGGCTTATGATCCGGGTAGGGTTTAAAGGGTAATTAAGGGCCCATTAGGCCTTAGGGATTATTTGTGAAACTTTTTGAAACTTGAGGGACTGATTTGGAATATTTTGGGGTTTTGTCTTCTAGTGTTGACTTTGAGAGTTGATCGAGGTTGACTTTTTGACTTTGGCTTCCGGCTCTTGCACGCTCTTCCGTTCTCGTGTCCGTGTTTTCCCGTTTTTTTGACGGTTTTCTTGTGATTTTTGTCTTATCCGTACCTACACACACAAAACACAAAAACAAGTATATTTTTGCCATTTTTAGTCTGTTTTGGGTCATTTAGGGTCATTTTTGGTATAAACAGATATGTGTATTTTACACTTATCACCCCTACTTAAGCCTCATCTCTTTTAGCTCATCACACTGAGAAAAACCAACGGGAATGGTAACAAATCCCAAATGGAAATAAAGAAAATGTGACACGCCTAGGTTCCAAAAAGCTTGTTATTGTATTTTCAGAATGCAATAAGCACATAAAGTCTTTCTAATAACCTTACCCAAACACCCCCTTAGTAGTTTATTTATTCAAATAAACTGTTTTTATAGGTTTAAGCTAAGACAATGATATCACACTTAAATGCCTATACAAAAACAAATTATTGAGACATGAATGTAGCACAATCCATCACAAGGCACAGAGCAACACAAATATCATCCATTGTTTTATTTGTCCTTGGATAATGTCATTTTGTATATTCTTTTAAGATCTTTCATCTCCTGATGTATCAGATTTATGAGAATCAGTTTTCCTATGTAATAATATATACATAACTCGAAAGCGATTGGGTCAAAATGCGTAAATAATAAATAAATGTATTATTCAAATAAAGCCCAGTTCTCACCTTGTGTTTGAAGGTCAATTGATATTGGACGCTTGGCATGGGTCAACAAAGGACCATAAGAACATCCTTATGTCATTTTCAAGATTACTTACAACTTGGTTCAGGAAGTCGAAAGTGAACATATGTAGGCCAACCTGAAATATACGCAACCATTACAATCAGAATATTACATTGATTTAATATAATTCACTGCGAGTAACTAATCCAACTCACCTGTCGAAAGACCTTCTATTGCCATAATCTTCACTTCCACTCTCACCTCCGCAAATCCTTCCTGAAAAGTAGTAAACTAAATAAAAATCAAAACTTTTTAATACTTTCTCAATTATTTTTAAATTTCTCACTAAAATCCATTAATAAAATGCAACAAACTTTACAAAAACCAAAACTGTTTCTCTTTCTTTCTTAATCTTAAAAAAACCCATAAAAACAAATGACGGCTAACCTAATCTGCTCAGACAAAAAATATATACAAAACTATTCCTCAAATGATAATATAAAAAAGCTGATCGGCCAACCTAATCCAAAACTTCAATCAAGAATTTTCATTTAGTATGTTTCCTATATACCTTAAAGCTCTCATGTAATTGTATTTAAAGTCTTAAAGAGATCTCATATAATTGATCAGGTATATCCACATACTTCGTGAAATCTATTGGCCACAAAATAGGAGTCCAATTTTTATAAACAAATTTAGGAAGAATGGTACCTGAAGCAAACCCGAATATGAAAATGACAACCACAATGACTTAATTAGAGCTGCCATAGCATACAAATACCTGATTTAATCAATCAACAACAGAAACATTCAAACATCTAAAATCAGCAAAAAAATATATAGCCGAAATCATAAAATGATTAAATAAATTAAATAAAAAAACATACCTGATTTAAATAACCAACAAAAGAAAAAAAAGGATTCCATATAATAAAGAAGATGAAAAGAAACAACTCCAGTTTCACCTTCCACATAAACATAAATGCAAAATCTGTGTTAGTTAACATGCATTAGAGTTTATTTGCTAGTGAGTTTGAAAATCGAATAGGATATAGTTTTGGAGGATATTGCATTTTTGAAAGCATTGATCAGGACTCATACGCATGATTGATGAAGTTTTTATCGAATACCTGTAGAGAAAAAGTAAATTGTCATGAAAAAAATTCATCTAAAAAATTAAAGAATTACCTTAAACATGAACCGAATTGAAGCAAACACGACTAAAAAGTAGAACAAATAAATTAAAAGCAAAAGAACAAAGAAATTATATGAGAAATATGAAAATATTTACCTGTAGTCTTGAACAAAGAAATCAAATGATGGAGATAAATGTTTTTCAAAGATTAAATGTAGTAGCATAAAACTACATTTTAGGAAACAAATTGAATAATATCAAATCTTCTTGTGAAAGTAATGAATCAGTCAAAAAGATTTTGAATTTGTGATTTAATATAGAAACGGTTATTGATAAACAACTTAATTGAATTCGTGATTTAATTTAGGAAACGGTTGTGATTTGAGGGATTTTAAATTTGGAAATGCTGAGTGAGATGGGGAGAAAAATCAGGCTTTTGATAAACAACTTAATTGAAATCGTTGACCACATATCCATTCATTGTATTGACTTGATATTTTTTTTAAAGCATCACTAATTTGTGTTTACCAAATCTGCCACAAATATTGGCCTAGTCCAATGGTTGAGGGGTTTGCTTTCTAAACAAACAACCCGGGTTCGAATCCTCCTAGTGACATAATTTTTAAAATAATTTCGGATTCATGCCATGTAGATGTCCATGTAGGCGTTGATGTGTCATATAATACACCAAAAATAGTGACATGGCACTTAGTGACATGGATAGTTGATGACATGGCTTTAGTGACGTGTCGTAAACTGTCCTGTATATATGTAAAGATTATGAGTTGTATGGATGTATATGCAATTATAAATATATGTATTTGGAGGGATATATATGTAATTCCCACTAATTAAAAAAGTTGTATCTTGTATTATGGCCAGATAGGCCTTGTAACGTGTTACTCTCGTCTCCCTTAAGTTAAATATATTTGGTACTAGATTATTGGATGATTCAACACATAAGTTTCGGATACATCAACTTTATAGTGCATATTTTCTACATGACTTTCATATATAGTATATGAAACAACCGACTTTAAGGTTTTGAGGGTTTATTAAACAAGAATATTGATATAGGTTCACATAAATCCAATTATTTTTAATAACGACAAACAGATGCCCTAAACTTATCAAACAGATGCCTAAATATATTATGATTCTAAAACAAAGATTTGGATACATCAACTTATAGTGCATATTATCTACATGATTAAAATAAACATAATTTTGGATACAACATAAAACATAGTTAAATTCCAAAAATAAACTATCTAACTATCACGTACCATATCATGCGAAATCTTCTAATACCCAAAATCTAAAGAACGCTTGGACATCAACTTGATAGTGCATATTTCTACATGATTAAATCATATTGTTTGAAACATTGATTTTTGGAAAAAAACTTTGTGCTTGCTTGAGTCTTTCTTCATTATCTTCACAATACGTTTACACCCTTTGTGTGAGTCGTCCGAAAGCATGTTTATTGAAACTGCGCTTTTGGTTTTCATTGTATCCGTTGTACTCTTTTGCTTCTTTATCGACTTGGCCTACCTTTTCATTTATTTCAGTCATTAACATTTTCACAAGGTATTTTCTGCGAAGACCGTTTAGTTGCCTTATTTGTTGTTTTCCTTCCACTTGTAAACCTGTATTGAAGTAATAAATAAACTGATGCCTTAAAACATACAAACAGATGCCTTAAATTAAACAAATGTCGGTTCATTTAACAAACAGATGTCTTAAATGAAATTAAACATATGCCTTAAAGTAAACAAACAGATTCCTTAAATGAAATTAGTTTAAAGTAAATAAACGTATGCAGTCTTTTTAAATATCGTTAAATTTTGTCACACGAATGCTTTACATTGAATAAATAAAATGCCGTGCGTTAAACAAACAGATACATTAAAACAAACAAACAGATGGTTTAAAGTAAACAAACCTGCATTGAAGCGAATTTTCCTTCCATTAAAACACTCCATGTGTCTCATCACAAAAACTCCAGCATCCAAATAGTTTGTTGTTGTTTGCCAATCCATATGCATAATTTTTGGTTTTGCTTTTGTCATCTTGATTCCATTTGGATGGCCCACTAATTGTAGATATACACCAAACGATGTTGTCTACCATAAATTTTACAATTTAGTGTATTGTTACACACATTTGATATGCCCTTTTTTATGCATTTGTATGCCCTAACATAAAAAAACAAATAATAATAATAATACAATTTAAAAAAAAATAAGCTTTTGAATCTTACTAGTTTTTTAGGAAGCTCCCCGTACCGCCTAACTATATCTTGACTTTCTTCTTTCTTGTTATCTATAATATCCACTTCTAACGTCTTCAAATTCTACACAATCAAATAGAAGTGATTTGCTTTAGATCCTGCTTGCACTATCGGAAAAAATACCTGTTTTCATACTCGTATTGTTAAACTTAATTTTTCAATTAATTATCTATAAATTCTAATCTAACAAAAAAATAAAAATAACATCTTACCAAATCGAATTTGTCAAGGTTTGTTTGGTTGGTATATGTCATCGCCTCTTCAAATTTTCTTTTAAACTCTTTAAACTTCCATGAAAGCTTTAAAACATGATTCAATCAGATCACAAGTTTTGTTATAACACCATATGAAACCAAACACTCGCAACTACTTCAAACATATGCCCTAAAGGTTTCCATATATACACTTAAACTTAACTAAATAAATGTATTAAATCATTTCAAATAGACTCCAGATTTTATACAATTTGATCCATTTTTCACACAGATGATTAAAAAAAATAGACAGAGGCCTTAAAAAAACAAAGATATGCCTCAAACTAAACCAACATATACCTTATACCATACAAACATATTCTTTAAGCTTAACAAACATATGCATTAATTTATCTAAACAGATGCCCTAATATAACCAAAAATATGCCCTAATCTAACCAAACATATGCTTTAAAATCCTCAAACAAATTCCTTAAATCATAACATATGCCTTTAAAAATAAACATTTTATTTTTATTATTTTTATTACGTACCGTCATTCCAGTTTGGTGCGCGTCGCGAGCGCGTAGAGACTATTTTGATCTCATCTTATTCTTTAGACGTTCGTCGTTATTTTGAATTACGCTCCATACGTCGATTACGGCTTCTGTAACTAAAAATCCTTCATGCATACTTTCAAATGCGACTCTTTGAATTTCCATGTTGTTTGTCTTGAAAATTATATCCCTGATTCATATGTGTTTAAATAAACATTAATTACAAAAAACATAAATGCCCTAATAATAAATACTATGATGCCCTAAATTAATTTTATAATTTTGTCATTATTAATTTTTACTTACATAACATGATACCTTTCGGTGAAAATATTTTCAACCACAGGTTTTGCATCAGCTTACAATTCATTTGTGACGCTCACCTTTCTTTTAACGTATGGAGAACATAACGCTTCTGATAATTCACGTACCTATTTTTCTTTCTCTTCATATATTCCATCTTTTGTTGGTTCTGGATATCTTATTGGTACCGGATTAATTGGTTCAATATCCGAAACACATCCTTCTTGAACGCGTTACACCGTACATATTTGTTTTATATTTGTCTCTAAACACTTGCATAACCTGCTCCGTGACTCGATCCAGATCATTCTTCACATCGTTTCCGTCAATGATATTTGGTTATTTTTTTGCGTATACAGTTTGTGGTTTTTTCGTTATCACAATTCCATATTCACATCATTTCTGTTGAATCTTCATTTTGAATGTTTGTTTTGATCATTGTTGTCCACATTCTTTGAACATTGGTAGGCCGAATCTCCTTTTTCGTTTATTTCCACATCCATGTATTCAACACTGTATATATACATAAACATTCATAAGTTTAACAACATATGCCCTAAATATAACAAACAGATTCCCTAAATACATGATGATCCAATGCATAAGTTTAGTTACATGATAATCCAACTCATAATATTAGTTACATGATGATACAAGTATATGTTATTTTATATAACAAACAGATGCCCTAACTATATCAAATAGATGTCCTAACTATATCAAATAGATTCCCTAACTATATTACACAGATGCCCTAAATGTATCACATATATGCACTATCTATATCAAGTAGATGCACCAACCATAGCAAACAGATGATCTAAACATATTCTGCTTTTTTCCATAATTTATTTGCATGATACACACACAATTTATGTGTAACATTCAGCATAACATGGATAACACATATTGCCTCAGGTGCCCTAAATATATGTTATGTTATTAACACATAGATGCCTTAAATATACCAAACAAATGCCCTAAATTTGTTACATGGGTGCCCTAAATATTTCAAACATGTTCCATAAGCCATTTAACTTTTTTTACACATCAAACCAGCTGTATTTTTTTTCCATACAACTCTGTAGCATATTTCACCAATCTACTTAATGTTCCGTTTTGGTACGCGAACTTTTTTTTGTTCCACTTAATCTAACAAACTTTCAAGTTTTGTGTTAATTTGCACCAACCTTGACCGGCAACCGGTAAAAAAGTTATAAAACCGGAAAAAGCCTACGTGGCACGTTTAATACTTTCTCTAATGTTCCGTTTTGGTACGTGAACTTTTTTCTAATGTTCCGTTTTGGTACGTGAACTTTTTTATACACACGTTTTTATACTCACGTTTTTAAACTCACGTTTTTATACACGTTTTTATATACATTTGTATACACGATTTTATCAGGGCCGTCCTATAGTCGTTGGTGGCCATAGGCAATAATATCAAATAGGCCTTAATACATTTGTAACCCAAAGAGGAATTGCATATAAACTTGAATTATATGGCTCATATATGTTTAATATTATACGTATTTATATGCAAAACTAGTAAAAATGTGGCCCCCTTTAAGTGGAGGCCCTGTGCGACAGCACCTATTGCACACCCGTCCGAGACCCCTCTGGATTTTAATGCATCCCATTTTTAACACATATATTTTATACAGCCACATTTTTAATATACAAATTATTTTTTCACATACTATTATACCACGTGTATAAAAACGTGATATAAAATTGTACAAAATATATATTAAAAATGTGTATAAAATGTGTGTAAAAAAACTTGTGTAATAAAATATGTGATATAAAACGTGAGTAAAAATTTGTGTAAAAATTTGTCAAAAACGTTGATAAAATATGTGTATATAATCTGTATAAAAATGTGTATACAAATATGTGTTTAAAAATATGTGTATATAAACGTGTATAAAAATGTGTATAAAAAATATGTGAATATAAAATGTTTGAATAAACATTAATTAAAAAAAAACATTGATGCCCTAATAATAAATAATATGATGCCCTAAATTAATTTTATAATATCATCATCGTTAATTTTTACTTACCTGACAGGATACCTTCCGGTGAAAATACTTTCAACCACAGGTTTTTCAATGGCTTGCAATTTATTTGTGACGCTCAACTTTCTTTTAATGTATGGAGAACATAACGCTTTTGATAATTCACGTACCCATTTTTCTTTCTCTTCATATATTCCATCTTTTGTTGGTTCCGCATATCTTATTGGTACCGCATTAATTGGTTCAATATCTAAAACACGTCCTTCTTGAACCGTTGAAATGGTACATATTTGTTTTTCTTTGTCTCCAACACTTGCATAACCTGCTCCTTGACTCGATCTGGTCATTTCTTCACATCCTTTCGTCAATGATAATTTGGTTCTTTTTGCGTATATTTCAAACATGTTCCATAAGCCATTTAACTTTTTTTACACATCAAACCAGCTGTATTTTTTCCATACAACTATGTAGCATATTTCACCAATCTACTAAGTTATAATACTGAATACCAATAAACTAATCCGTATTACATGTGTTGAGTAAATACGAATTAAGACTGACATAATATGAACAAATAATTACACGTATTAAAGTGACACGTATTAAATATTAAACATAATAAAAAAACTAAACATGAAACATTGTTTATTGTTTAGTTTTTTTATAACACAAAATAATAATAGACTAGTGTTTTAATCTATTTTTTTGTTTTGACCTTTTTGGTTTGTTTTTTCTGGTAGCTTTTTCCAATTATGCATCCATCGATCTTGTCACAGGAGATTCTTTCCTTCCCACAGTCATTGATTTTTCTTGTAATGTATCAGCTACTGCGATGTCCACCACTCTACTCAGCTTGTCTATTTTAGCATGTTTAGACAATTCGTCCATTTTGTCATCTTAAGACAACAGTCTGAAGCTCGATGGTGTGAAATCAATAATACTCCTTTTTTAACACCTTTTTGTAGACCATGTGTGACTTGTTCATAACCACCAATAATTATTGATGTGTTACCCATTGTTTGCTGTTTCTTATTCTTCATTTTTGTTAAGATCTGGTTGAATGTGTTTTCTTTATCCCTCTTGCTGATATCATTATCACCTTCCTTCAATACTCCATCCAAATTTGTTTCTTTGCCTTCATCCATACTCTTACCTATATCTACATCACAATTGTCACCTTTCTTGCTATTTACCAAATTCGATTCCAAATTTTCTTCTGTTATCACATTTACTTTTTCTAAAGATACACTATTTAGCCATATGTTTTGGATTTCATTTTCATTACCATCGCCACCCACATTTTCGTCCAGGTTAGCTTCCAACTCATTTTTTGGTGTTTCTCGAACGGTTTCCAATTCTGTTGGTGGTGTACGTTCTGGTTGTGTCTCGATTAATTCATCTGTGCTTTGAATGTTGTCGTAATTTGGTTCTTCTTCTTGGTTGAGCGGTTCAACAGATTCAATCGCATTCTTAATATTAAGCATTTCAGTTACCTTTCCAGGTTTGAACGCTTTCATTATCCTTTCGTTCCTGTATTCAGCAATTCTCTTGAATTCTTCATTATCAGGATATGTAATCGAAGCAATCTCTAGCATCTCATCAACTTTATTTTGCACACTTTCCGTGAACTTCAAGGTGTTCTTGATGCCTATCTCCATTTCCTATTACATTTAAAAAAACATGCAATTAATTATTTTTTATTGAACAAACAACTTTTTAATAAAATACAAAAAAAACATGCATTAATAAACATGTGCCTTAAGTTTATCCAAACATATGCCTTAATAAAACCAAACAGATGCCCTAATCAAACCAAACAGATGCCTTAAATTAACTATCATATTCCTTAAATTAACTAACATATGTCTTATATTACTAACATATGTCTTAAAATCACCAGGCATATGCCTTAAATCATATACATATTGCATACATACATGCGTTCTGCTACTGCTGTCGAATCATATATATAACTACTACTTTCTTATTACCACTTGTATTTCTTATAACTACTACAATAACAAATGATTCCATTCAGCACGTTACTTACTTTCTTATTAGTATCATTCATTTATTACCATAATCTAGTACAATCATCAACCAACCTACCATTCATTACCAATGTCCTAACTGACTCCACATATGCCCCACATATGCCCTAACTATAACAAACATATGTCAGTACAATAATCAAACTGATGTTGTAAATATACCAAACAGACTGCCTAACTATAACATTGATCAAACATATGCCCTAACTTCTATCAAACATATGCCATTATACAACTCAAACAGATGCCATTATTCAACTCAAACAGATACCCTGAATACCAAATATATGCCCTAACTATATACATTAATCCTTTTTTTCCTTTAATACTAAATTATTAAGTATACATCTAAATAACGATGCGATAAATAATAAGTATACATTATTATTGACATACCTTTTATTATTAAACTATTAAAATATGAATACATCAATTTACCTCATCTGTCCTTTTTTGGAACTGCTTGATTGCTTCCATCTTCTTGGATCCTTCAACATCTTCAAATACACCATCTTCAAGATTAACTTTTGGTGTATACACGTGACGTAGTATGTCACCTTGATCTTTTGCTGAAACATAATTATTAAATTTTATATGAATGTAAATGAAATATCACACCATACAATTAATGATTATCATAAGTATCTACCTGGTGAATTCTTCATTTATCTGATTTTTCCTTTGGTAAGTCTATGTTTTTCGACATATCGATAAGCTTCTTTAACGCGCAACCTTCCAAATCCCCCCATATCTAGTTCTTCGTTTTCTCTAAGTTTCAACTTCATAGTATCCCATGACTTCATCAACGGGGTTTGGTCTTCAACAACTACTCGTTCAGATATTGTTGCATGGACATACAGAAGCTACATAAACATCAAAATTCCTTATCATTTTTAATAAATATGTATTAATACGTTAAACTTTTATATATAAACCATAAATAAAAAAATAAAAAAACACAATTTTAATTTTTTGAATTATATACTTACCACCATGAGTAGTAGTGGTCCTCTAAAACCTTGAGATTCTTTGTATTCTTTTCTCGTTTTCTTCATTGTTCCCAATAGATATGTACACCAGTCCATCTTTCGTATGTTTTCTTCATTCGCTACACACTCTAAAAATCGTTGGTTCACCATTCCCAATTTTGGGCAATCCCCGATTATTGAGAAAAACATCACCAAGAAGTTCAACTTGAATTCTCGCCCCAACTGATGATCGAACAATAGTCTTTCGACTACGCATTTTATTGTGAACCTGGCATCTGTGTACGTGTTGTACGTTTTCCTCCATCTTGTTAGCTGGTCATCAAAAAGGCAGAAAAGCATTGCGATATCCAGTACGGAAGCTGAATATATTGCTATGTCTGGCTGTTGTGCTCAAATCCTTTGGATGAGATCACAGCTTACCGACTATCTGTAACAACGTTCAACATTCTTGATCAAAGCGTATAGAAATCATATTCCACTTCATAAAAGAGCAAGTTGAGAATGGAGTAATTGAGCTTTACTTTGTCAACACGGAGTATCAACTAGCGGACATCTTCAATAAAGCCCTATGCAGAGAAAGAATTGAATTTCTTATCAACAAGCTGGGAATGCGAAGTTTTACGCTGGAAATTCTACAATATGCGGGAATTCAGTTGTTGCTGCTGGCACCTCCGTAACAGCAATTGAACCCATCGGAATCCCAATCATATCTTGTATCATCTTTGGTGTAATCTTTATCCCTATACCGTCGTTCATCTTTATTACACACTTGTGTGGATCAAAGTTTTCAACTACCCAACACCCTAGTTTTGTTGGCGTTGTTTCTATTTGAAAGTTCCCGTTTAGAAATGACTCAAACCCCATTTCGGTTACAAGTTGTTGTTGTAAATGAGTAAGCCCGGTGAGAATTTTCACAAGATCTCTTGGTGACGATCTTGCTTTGATTTTTCTTATAATATTCTTCGTTTCTTGTTGTTCAACATCTTCAATCATCTTCAACCTTTTTCTTGCTTTTGATGTTTTCTTTCCTCCAACCTTCTGTATTTTTCGTTTTCTATCCACCGTTTTCTTTTTTCCTTTATGGTTTGTATTCGATTTAATTATCGTAACTTCATTGTTTTCAGTTTCATTATCATTGTCATCTGCTTCGGTAGCTGCAACACAAATTTAAAATTAATTTCAATCATTTAAACAAACAGATGCTTTCGCGAAACAGATGCCTTAAATTTGTCAAACAGATGCCTTAAATTTTGTCAAACAGATGCCTTAAATTTAAAGCGAAACTGAGTGTTGTCTATCATACACTTGTACCAAATAATGTAAACTAAAACACATCATATACAAACATATTCATTTTGTAAACAAAACACGCATGTTCCTTAAATTTATCAAACAGATTATATTTACAAATGTGTTAGGCTAAACAACCATATGCATTGTAATTAACACACAGATACCCTAAATTTAACAAACAAATGCCTTAAATTTACGAACACAAATGCCTTAAATTTAACGAGCATATGCATTTACATATTACCACATATGAATTAAACAAAACAACCGTATTCATCAATCTGAACAACAAATCATGTTTATACACTTTAAATAGCTCGACGTGTTATCTATCATACACTTAAATCCCAAAGATACTTATACGAAATAATGTAAACGATAACATAACATAAACAATCAGATTAATTTTGTAAACGACAACACACATGTTCCTTAAATTTATCATACAGGCTATATTTACACATGTGTTATACTAAACAACCATATGCATTGTAATGAACAAACAAATACCCTAAATTTAACAAACAAGTGCCTTAAATTTACCAACAAAATGCCTTAAATTTAACGATCATATGCAGTTACATATTGCCATATACGAATTAAACAAAACAACCGTATTCATTAATCTGAACAATAAATCATGTTTATACACTTTAAAGAGTTTGACGCGTTATCTATCATACACATAATCCCAAAATACTTATACCAAGTAATTTAAACGAAAACATAACATATACAAACAGATTCATTTTGTAAACGAAAACATAACATATACAACGATAAATAGTTAGGCCACTTACATTTTTCTTTCTCGTGTTCTTCTTTAAATTCAGTTTCTTCATCGTCTGGACTGGCTGCTTATATATTTGTACATGCATTAAATTAACAAAAACATAAGTCTTAACACATTTTACAAATTGATGTATAAAAAAATACATTAAACACCGAGGTATCGATCCTCATTACAAGGAACGAGTCTTCCCGTTTGGGGAATCATAAGGCTTCCACTAGTTTTCGAGCTTGGTACCTAATGGGCCACATACATCAAATAACTTGATTGCACGAGCCTTAAGACCGGGTTATAGCTCTTGCGTATGCAATAGGCGTACATACACACACGCTCACATGAAACCACACTTTGACAACTAATGCGCTATGCGCGTGATATATCATATACTTAATCACCAAATACAAACGCCAAGATATTATAATCATAAACATTTTAAAATATACACGAACAATACGGATGCCTAAAATTAATCAAAAATATGTATTGAAGCATTTCAAACATATGTATATAAACACATAAAACAAATAGATGCCCTAAATCATTTCAAACAGATGTCCTAAATTATTTCAGCAGCTGACATGAAATCAATCAAATAGATGTCCCAAATCATTTCAAACAGATGCCCTACAATGTGCCATACATACACTTACACTTAACTAACACTAGGATGTTGTACTATCATTTTCAAACGGATGCCATTATAATTTGTCATAAACTACGCCATATACTTAAACTAAATAGTGCGATCTTTAAAGATACACACATGCCTTTAAATTAACAAACATGTGCCTTTAATTTAACAAACATGCCACATGGACGCCTTAAATTATTCAAACCGTTACAAGCATTTGTATACAAACACATAAAATCCCATTTTATCAAACCAAATAAATACAAACAAATGCCCTAAATTATATCAAACATGCGCAATACATTCATTATATATTGATGCCTAAACATTTACACCTAAACTGTCTATTTATGATGCCCTAACATTTACAACATTGTAGCAACACATTTAAACATAAAATATCTAACCAGATGCCTTGAAACTTTTTACAAACATATGCTTTAATTGGTGATTGTTACTTTACAATGACTATATGTAAACTCACTAATGCCTGTTAAACTAAATAAACATTTGACTTGAACAAATCCAACCGTATCTACTTTAATGGTGGACTGTACGAATATTTAACACATGTGTTTTTAATGCATACTATTGCCCTATGTTCTATAATGTGGCCTTTTTGTCTTCATCTGCCCTCCAACAACCTCATAATCAAAACATATGCTCTAATAGATGACTCAAATAATTTCAAACAGATTGCCCTTCAATTTGCCATACATACGTTTAAACTTAACTACGTATATGCCCTATATCATTTTAAACAAATGCCTTAATATCAACAAACATATGCGCTACAATTTGCCATACATATATGCCCTAATAGATGTTTTTTTGCACAATTCAACTAGTTGCATACACTTCATTTATTTATAGTCATTTGTAGAAACATACGAACCACAACAAATGCCATAATATATGCTTAAACTTAACTAAATATATGCCCTAGATCATTTCAAACAAATGCCCTAATATTAACAAACAAATGCCCTATGTTTTATCAAACAAATGCCCTAAATCTAATTATATTCATATTTAACAATTTTCATTTTATCCAGATGCCTTAATATTTTTTAAACATATGCCCTAAAAAATAGTTAGAAACTGATGCCCTAACACATTTATATCAGTATCCTTACCCACTAATAAACAACATATTATTTAAATCATAAAATTAACACTCATTTAAATAACACATAAGTTTTACACATATTCATTTAAATAACACAAAAAATAATAAAAAATTACAAAAAAGCAAAATAATATTTAGCTTATAGTTATGTGGATCTTCAATTTCTTTTTGTCGCTCCTTGTTTAGTGTCCGGGGACTTATTCGGGTCGCTAAAAATGAAAATCGTTAATTTTACCATTTCTAAATAAATAAAAAATGATTAATATGAAAAAAATATGGCACTTACGTTTTGAAAGTTTTTTCTTCACCATGTCTGATACAAATAAGGGGTTTATTTATGATTTGTGTTTAATTTTAGTGTGTTTTAGTTCGATTTGATCGGGTTTGTGTGTGTGTGTGTGTTTTCGAACGGTTGAGTGTGTGTAGATCTGGTTTGGGGGTGTTTGGTGAAGGAAATACAATAAAATGTAAATTTGACAATTACGACCCCTCTATTTTTATATGTTTGCAAAAAGCTACCTTGTTTTGTTTTTTTGGTTTTCTACAAATATAAGGTTTTCCCTATAACCCATCCCTATATATATACATATGTATATATATATTCATTAGAAATATTTTTTTATTTTTTTGTTGTGGAAGATCGGGTTGACTTGGCAGTCGAACCGGTAATCCGGTGACTCGGTGACTCGAGCGGATCGATTAGAGACCCGGTTTTCATTGAGTATTCCTTTACTTTCACCTCCAAAATGTTTACTTTCTTATCCAACGGCTTAATTCATTTAACTACAACCGAACCTGTTCCACTTGTGGTGTGAATCAAATAAAAAAATGTCGACAGGAACTATTGGCCAACCCCACTTTCTTTCCCATTTTCATTCTGATCCAAACACAATATCCATCAATCATCATAATCCACTTATTATATTGTTATATCCACTTTGAAATTACTCTGATATTAATATATAAAAAAGACTATCAACAAATCCTCCAAATCTTTATGCAACATCTATGGGAAACACTTTAGCAAGTGCTAGAGGAGGTAAGAAGAAAAAGAAAGCTAAAATGGTGAAGCTCGATGGCGAAATCATTAAACTAGAAACACCTATAAAAGTGTTTGAAGCAATCAAGGATTACGCGGGCCATGTGCTACTGGAATCTAGTTCCGTTAAACAATATGGTATTAGAGCGACTCCTTTGGATCCTGCAGAATATTTGGAAGGCGGGAAGGTTTATTTTCTTGTGGAGTTGCCAAAGCTACCGCATACAATGGACAAGAAACCAGTTGACAAAAAAACGGTCGCTAGAAGGGTGAAGTCGGGTGTGAGTTTGAACGCGAAAGAGAAGCTAGAGCTTATGATGTTGTCTCGAAGGTCTTTATCGGATGTTTCATTTGATGATCATTGTGGTCCGGTTAGGGTAAAGGTGAGGTTACCAAAAGCAGAAGTGGATAAGGTGATCCGAGAATGTAAAAATGATGTGGAGGTGGTGGAAAGGATTGCTGATCTCTATGCTAAGAAGAAGGCCCGTGACGACGGCCGGCGGTTCGGTACGAAGGAGATGGCGGTTGGTTAGGGCTGTGTTAGTTTATAGTTGTTGTGGGCGTTTGTTAAGTTTCTATTTTTAGAAATGTATTTAACAAGTTAGGAATTATCATGTCAATAACTGAATTTGTGTGATTATGATCCTCCACGCATGGTTGATTTTATATACAAGGCATAGTTTAGAAGGTACTTACGGTTAAAGTAAATTCATGTGTCTAAATTTTAATATAAGATCAAATACTTATGTAAATAGCAGAAATAAAATCGATAATGTGTAATCATAGAATAGAGTACTCGCGCGTAGAAACATTGAGCATATTGTTAAAGGAAACAAAATGTATGCATGTTGCCGATAGCTAATTTAGTTGGTAAACATCACATTAATACATTTTACTAAAGAGCGGTACGCTTTTGATAAAAGCATTCTTAATGCACGCTTTTCCATAGCTGATATTTACTATTTTGTCATTCTCCCACTACCATCGATATTTATGGTATTTTCTTTTTTAGTCCCTCTCCCGCTTCGATCTTCTCTTCCGGCGATATTTACCATAACACTCCCTACTTCACTTCCAGTGATATTTACCATAGCAATCCCTATTCCACTTGTGTTTTTATCATACCTTCGATGGCCATTTCGCATGACCACCAGGTGTTTCTCGCTTCCGGCTGTGGTATATATACTGTGAGTTTTAATAAAAAGGGGTTTTTTCATGCGATCGGGGATTTCTGGCCGATTGGTAAGCTTCTTTTTTATGATTTCGTTTTGCGTTTTTCGATTTGAAAGGTTTTTTATGCATGCCGTTTGTTTTGCTGGATCTGTTCAGTTTATTGTTATTTAGGGATTGGCATTTGTTGTTGCCTATTTGCTTAATTGTATTTTGGTATAGTTTGCTTTTTAGGTGATTCCTAAATTTGCTTTTAGATAGTGTTTTAGATAAATTTTCTTTTAGAACAAGGTAGTCTTTTAGAATGAATTTGTTTTTAGAATGATTGGTGATAATGTCAGTTGTTGTTAGAAATTTTGGTGAGGGGACATTAGTGGTGACGGCATTTGTGGATAGAAAATTTGCGCTTTTTTTACTGCGATCTCTATAGGGAATTATGGATATAGATATAGTAAGCTGCTGAAATTGGATTAAAGTTTGGTTTTAAAATTTAGTAAAATGTGTTGATTTATTGTTTTTCGGAATTGCAAGCGTGTTAGTTCAGCCTTTACCGGAAGCATAAATAAAAATTGGCCATGTTATAGGGGTGTACGTGGTCTGCCTTTTGGAATGGTTGGCTCCTGATATCGGTTTTCTTTTTGGTTTCTTTGTGCAGCAAATGCGCGGTCGTTTAGGATGTTCTTTGTGGGTAATAACGGCCCATACTTTGGTGTAGTATCATGGATTTGTGTTTGCACACTGTTAAGCCACCCGTATCTTGGCAGGGCATCATGAATTTGTGTTTGCAGCCATTTGAGTATGGGTTGTGGCGCCGTACTATGTCGTGGTATTGTGAATTCGTGTTTGGAGCCATGGTAGGTCGCTGTTAGGCTACTCGTATCTTGGCGAAGCATCATGTGTTTGTGTTTGCAGCCATTTGGTTATGGGTCATGGTGCCTTAGGCGTTGAAAATATTGTCGTTAACGTGCTTATAGCGGTTTACAGACACCATTTGGTGGTTGGCCTTGGTGGGTGAAGGAGCCCTTTTGCAGCCATTCTCTGTATATTATATATAGTTTGTGGATTGCATTTCTTGGCGTGGCGCTTATACTAATGCAACCATGTCTATTCTCCCGACTTTACAACTAAAACAATGCTTTTTAGTAAAATGTATTAATATTGGTGTGTTATACAGAGTGGCAGAATTCACGTATTTAAGGTTGTTGTTGTCCGTATCTTGGCGAGGTAAACTATTAAGTTTGCTGCCTTGGCGGATGTTTCCCCTTAGTCTGGCTTAGACATGTCTTTTGTTGAAAAGCGACGATGATGAGTTTTAATTAGTAGGCAGGGCGGCATGAATTACTTACAGCCATACTTATTTAACTAAGCCTTTCTCTAATACACTTGTTGTTAAGTGTGATGTGGCTTATTTGTTGAGCATCACAAATTTCTGTTTGCAACCATGCCGGTTCGTAAAAGCGAGCCTTACCTTGGCGGGGCATCATTTATTTCTGCTTGCAGCCATAGTGGCTTCTGTTTCTTTATCCTGTTGTCATTTGTAGCTTGGCGGGGCATTACAAATATGTAACAACAGTCGAAAAAACAGAACCCTAAGAGAGGTTCAAAATGAGAGGGAAAGAAAGAGTGAGAGAAGCACCTAAATACCGAAAATGAACGGATCGTACATAACGCCCGAAGTGGGTGAAGGGATGGAAAAGTAAGAAAAATACCACAGTACATATCGCCGGAAGTGGGAGACGGGCCAAAACAGTAAATACCAAACAGATATGTTCTTTTGAAAACAGGCAGTGATGAATTTGAATATGTAGGCACGACAACATCAAATGCTTGCAGCCACGCTTATCGAACTGAGCCTTTGTATTATATGTGTTTGGTTTATTGGCGTAGTGTCGTGAATTCGTGTTTGCAGCCATGGCCTTGATGCACTTGTCATTTGCCGGTTGCTAGGAAATCCATAGTTCTTCATCACCTTCATGTGGAATGTCTATTGGCCTGAAATAAAGAGATACATGGCACAATATCCTGAGCTAACCCATGCCGATAGAGTAGATGTTTTTTGCCGAGTGTTTGAACTGAAAGTAAGTTTCTTGATGCTACTTTTAAGACTTCTTTTGTACTTCCCAATCTCTTATGACGCTCATCAAAACACTTATTTTATCATTTGATATAACTCAGCATCAATTTTTTGAGGTTTACTACTCAGATGGAGCTATGTACAATCGCTCAGCTAACACCAAGGTCAACGAACAAAACATTAGAAGCTAAAGTCTATAGAAAATGGATTGCAAAATCCCCCTAGAACTGACTCCATTTGCCTTTTGTTGTATTCTGCTCGACCGAGAGGTACACGCCTATCTACTTTATATAAAACTAGCAGTCAACTTATCAACCTATGCATGACAATAAACACATGTTCGCAGGGCAACGCCATACAAGCCAACATGAGTCTGAAAGACGTCGACTACTTCAACCCAAAACTACAAATTGACATGGCTTACATGATCTCCAACTTTATCTGTGAAGCCACCGGTCGATATCAGCAAACTCTAAAAAATAAAACAAGCCTGCAGCTTAGTAGATACACAACTTTTAACGACATATCAGCAACAACGTTCCCGCATCACTATTTTCAGTTCACTTCTTACAATAAGCTTGAATCAAAGATGCCGAAGCCTGACAACAACTCTAAGATGCAGTACCCAGTACTACCAGGTACCATCCCTCTACATGTATCTGTATCGCTTAATAGATAATATCTGTTACATGTTTTTAAATTTATAATTTTTTTTTCATCTCTTATAAAGTAACTTTTGCTGATCAGTATAAAGTGTTAGTTAAAGCCAACAATAATCATAAAAATGGTTTCTTTACAAAAATCATCACATCAAAACAACAACATACACAAACATTCGTTAAAAACATCTTATTTTGTTACACAAGATACCAGACAGGTGCATAGAACATACCTTACATTGACCATCCTGAAAAGCTTCTAAACGAACAACTTACAACAACATTAAAGACAGACTGAACCTAGGCACACACACACGACATCACATTTATTCGAAACAGACTAGACACTCGGACTAACCAACCCTCTATCCCCTCAGCTTCACTATGAAAGTGTTCTTCTAATGCATATTCATCTGAGTCTCCCTAACCGTCAACAACAAACGAAACGCCTTTTCCATATTAGCAAGTTGCATGCGCCTCATTATTTCAATGCTTCCAAGGACCTCATCACTGATGCCCGACATCTGAAGCTCATTAATATATCAATCCCTCATCCTTACGGTCTCCCTCAATTCACCAGACAATCTACGACACTCCTACACTTTTTGTGAATCCTCAGCAACTGCTCTTCACAACAACACTGACAGTTGATCATTAGTGTCATGCGAATCAACAGCACGAGATAGCTCCCGAAGCAATGGTGTTTGTGTGTTACCATTTTTTTAAAAACACATTAGAAAGAAGGAGATACTGTGAGACATAATGAATATTGCACCCAGTTATAGAGGGAAAAAAGTTACATGCAATGGCCTTTAAGAAGTACAAGTGGCATCCTACCTTGCCCTACAAACTGCGCCACTAATGCAAAACAATGTGCAATCCATGTTACTCCAACTAATTATAATGTAAAAAATCCAAACAATGTAATATTGACACGGTCGTCGTAGGACTTCTACACTAAGTTTTACAACTCCCTAGGCATGGCACCTAATCGTTGTAGTAGTAGTACAGGCAAGACTCGGGGGGTTGTTATCGTTCACTTGGGGAATAGGTTGGGAAGGCTTGACCAAGGTCTAACAGAATTCTAAGGGTTAAGGGAAGATTCTTTTTGTGTTTTTATATTTATAGGAAAGCAGTAAATCATATATTTGAGAGGTTTGGTTTTGTTTTAGCTAATAAACTAAATAATTATCTAAGCTACTAGTGATAACAATATAATAAAAGATAGTGTTTATTTAATCATGTATTACTCCCTAGATTGCTTCTCATAGTGTTGTTGCTTTGTCACACTTGTGATGATCTATGTAATTATTTCCTAAGTCATGAACGTATTACACGAACCCGCCGTCTATTTAATATTCCGTTAAGGCAACGCACAAGTAAGGTAGTATGAAGACTATTACAAGGCCCCTAAGAGTATATTAAATGCATGTGAAATATATTAAATGTGGATCAACCATATAAGGGGCAAGGTAGTATGAAGACTGTTACCCGATGGTATCCTTTCTACACAATCATGTTTCCCTAGACATATCAACAACGATTATAGTCAGCAAGCTGGTTTTCTAAGACCTAACATGCATATCCATCACAAGAAGCAACACCACTAAGATCTACATTCTAGGTTTCATACAATCATAAATAAACACAATAGGAGGTTTAGCCAAGCATGTTATAAATAAAGTAAGAACATAGATAAATCACACAACACATAGACATATTGAATGATTAAATAAACCTTACTTGATTAAAACATGAGTTGGAGGAAGTACAATAAGGTTTTTAGGTCCTAAAATTGTCCCTAACAGCTGCTAAACGAACTAGGGTTCGTACCCTCTTTTTATTCTAAAGTTACACACTTAAAACCCTAAATTCAGGTTTGTATATATAGGAAAATCGCTGTGACGGCGTCGCGTTTTAGTCGTGACGCCGTAACGAAAGAGAATATTCTTGATAATAGGCTGGGTCGTGCGCTTTGACGCCGTCGTAGAATATGTGACCCCGTCATGGTCTTCGTTGTGACGGCGTCACGTTGAATCTGCGACGCCGTCTCCAGCTACTGAGAACATTATCTTGAGAGATGTTGGTGTAGGTCCGTAGTCTTGTCTGTTTCTTCTCCAAATGATCCCAAGTCACATGTAATTCTTCCAAATGCCTTCCAAATGCGAAATACCTGAAAAGGAACGATTAAGTACCTATTTTGGGCATAAATGCACGATTTAGGAGGTAAACGACCTCGAAAAAGTATATAAAATGACACCTCATCAAATACCCCTACACTTGGGATTTGCTTGTCCTCAAGCAAATGGGCTTTTCTACCTAGACAATAACAATATGAGGGTCATTTTACCTACTCTTTAAAATATTTTACAACACAACCTTCTAGACCTTGTAATTAATAGCACGGAAAATATACACTAGCACCTCACATAAGTGTTTGGGGATCCTCTCTTTCACTCGGTTGTATAATAAATTATAACATATGGGAGAAACAGAAAATCAACACTCATTACCTGTCATAGCATACAAATTACCATAGGCTTGGTAAAGGATCAAACCTCCACTGCTAGGTGCAAGCATTATTAATTACTATCTAAGAGGTCTTTTTAAAGGGTTGTGGGGTGTAGGTGTAAGATAACATATAATGGAAACGGAAACGGATGTGATACATTTGGATGGCTTTGGGTGAATTTGGAGTGGAAGGGTTAGCTAATTATTTACACGAATACACGCTGGTTTGGTTGCTAAGCCAAGACTCGGACGAAGATATACAAACTCTACACAACTCTTCATCAATCTCTTTCTTTTTCTTTTCTATTTTTCTCTGTTTTTTTGAATAACATAATACATCACATGGGGTTTATAATATGTACCCCTACACTTGAGCTTTTACATGCTCGATATTTACAATCTAACTAGTGACCCGAATTTAGGTGGATCAAAATAACATAGAGATCATCTAACAAACATATGGGGGTGATATTCCACAAAAATCCCTCAATAATATATATATATATATATATATATATATATATATATATATAATAAAATACATATACATACACAAAGTATCATTCAAATTATTCTTAGGAAAGAATAATAAGTAATCAACACGGGTATCGTTCTCCTCGGTGAGAGGTGAATGGAAATTCAAGTTTATGTCGCGAATCGAGCTTGATTATCATTAAAGATTTGATTTTGGCTTCTAAAACTAATAACGCAAAGGGAAAACACATAAAGACAAGCTAAATTAAAACAATTTAAAAACATAACAACGTTTAAAAGTAAATAAAAACTAATTGAAACTAAAAATGCAAATTAATTACCTAAGAATGACAAATTAAAACTTTAAAAACTCAAAATGAAATTTTTTAATCTAAAATGATAAAATTAATTTTTAGAAAAAGAAAATATTTTTTTTTGTATTTTTATTATTTTTTAAAACTATTTTTAAAGCTTTTAAAACTAAAAATATTAAATGAAAACTGAAAATAAAAAAAAAATTCAAAAAAAGACTAGAACTTATTCTAAAGGTTTAGGAAGAAAAATGGGATTCACGGCTTATTCCAATAAGTTGTGAAAATTGAAATAAGCAAATAAGCCAAAACTAAAAATGAGTATTAATATTAAATGGTGCAAACTTTTAATTTAAAATACCATAGGGCAGTTGGTTGAGGTATTGTGTGTGTGAAGGGAAAGTCACAGGTTTGACCCATGTGACTTTCCTTTTTGTAAAAACATTTTTTTTTAATTTTCTTTTTGAAAAAACTAAAATAAGCAAAAATAAACAACTTTAACAAAGGACTTTCTGACAAAACTTAAAAATAAGCTAGAAAAAAAAGCTTCTTAAAAATGACAGTTTAAGCATATTAAGACCAACTTATTTAGAAACTGTTTGACTTTTAAATGACTCAAAAAGCAAAATGACAACTAAATAAGCCAAAACAGATTTAATACTAGACTCCATAAGCTCTTAGGACTAAAAATAAGCTACAAAGCTACAAAATGCATTAAGACAGATTAACTCAAAAGGGGGAGTTTAAAAGACTCATGACAGACTTTTAAGCTAAAAATAAGGACAAATTAAGCACTAGAAATAAGCTAAAAGCTCAAAACAGATTTAGATTGATAACCAAAGACCACATAGAAGCTAGAAATAAAAAATTGGACAAGTTAATAAGCTAGAAAAAGAACTTAAAAAGTGACACACTATACTAATATTTTTGGCTTTTTGAAAATAAAATGACGGTTTGCAGCTTAAAAATAAGACTTAAAAACAGTTTGACCAAACTTAAAAACTAAAAACAAATTGAACACAAACTATAATAAGCTAGATTTAATCAAGATTTGAACAAAAATGAACTAGAATCAAGACTCAAATGAGCTGCAAAATAAGGACTTTAAATTGTTTAAATTACTTGACTGATTTTGAACAAAACAACTCAACAAGCAAAATGACTTCAAAACAGATTCATATTGATACATATGGAACCTAATTTAAGCACAAACAACTCCTCAAATGCATTTATAAGACTATAATCAAATAAGCTGTATGAAAAGCATTTAGACTTGCAAACCTGAATTTAGGATAAAACTAACCTCAAAACTTAACAAAACTAATCCTAAACTTATTAAAACTAATCCTAAGACTAAATTTGAGCTTATGCAATCTAAATTTGAGCACTAAAACAGATTACACTTTACTTAACCCTTTTTAAAATCCTTATCCCAAACACTCCTTTAAAACTTTAAAATGCATTTTTAAGCTAAACAGATCTTGATAAGCTACAATTTGATTAAACAGATTAAGGCTATGACTATAAAAGACAACTAAGTAAAATAATTTAGGAGAAATAAGCACAGATTAACAAGCTAGAATACTAAGCAGTTTTAATTATGAAATGGCAGCATTAACTCAAAAAGGACAGATTCAATCCAAAACTCAAATCAAGCCAAATCTAATCTATAAACTAGACATCTTAAGCAATTATAATTTATAAGACAGATTAATCACAAATAAGAAGTATTAAGCACAGATTAAGCAGATTGATAAGCTAAAATAGAAAATTAAGCTAAAAGAGTAAGGAGAGAGTACCTTGGATCAAGCCTTTAATCATGTCTAAGCCTTTAATTTTCTATTTTAGCTTGAAAGAGCTTATCTTCAAGCCTTTCATCATGTCCCTTGGATCATAAGCATAGATGAACCTTTAATCATAACGAACCTTGAGCCCATCCCTTACTTGGACGCTCAAACAGGGATCAAAAATGCTCAAAAAGAGCTTATCTTCAAGCTCCAGCTTGTTAGAAACAAGCTGGTAAGAACCATAAGCCCATCCCTTTCTGGCTTATCATCCAAAAAGCTTAAATCCACAATGCTTAACCAACTGTCTTAAAAATGACTAGACAAGCTCAAATAAGCTTTTAGGGGCTTATTTGAGCTTAAAGAGGGTTTGAGAAAACAATTTAGCTTATTAAGAAATTTGGGTAAAATGCATAAGTAAAAGCTGTATTTGAATAACATAAATGACTAAAACTAAAAATTAATTTTTATTAATAAAATTAGAAGTACATTAAGCTGAATTTCATTACAATAAGCATAAAATAAGCTGGAAAATTTTAACTACACTACACTACTCCTACTCTAGATATTTTCTACTGTGTGAAAGGCTCCCTATGTATAGCGAACGAGAGAAGCTTCTAGCCTTTCAGGAGCGTCCAAGCCTTTAATCATGTCCCTTGGATCATAACGAACTTCGAATCATCAAATCTTGGTCCTTGATCTCTTTCCACGTCTCATCAACCAATGAAGACCTCTAGGATTGCCAATGTGGCCTGCTTGAGTTAGACGTGTCAGGGGCTTCTAGAAGCAAATGGGCGTGTGGGAAGTGGATTTTATTTACCCTGTTACTCGTTGGATCTGTGTAAATTTGGGAGGGAAAAGGGGAAAGATATACAGTAAAAATTGACCCGTTTTTGTTATAAATTGGACTTTGACCAGGGGTGGGATTGGGCTTGACTCGGGTTTTTGGTTAATGGATTGGATTTGTTTTTATGGACTTTGTTTATACAAATAGATTTAGGCTTAGGTTTATAGTATAAATCTTAATGGGCTGACCCGTCCCATTAAATGGGTACGGGTTGGTCCATTTAAAGATGTATATTGCTCCGCTTTGATTTCCCACGCTCTGTCCATTCCCGTGCTAGGCTTTGTCCCATTTTGCTTTATTTTTGTTCTTTGTTGAAATATCCGTTACCTGCAAGACACAATTGACAAAACACACATATACAATGCATTTTTCATGTATTATTGGTCATTATTGGCCTTTTTAGCTTAATAATAAGGAATAAATGATATGTGTTTAAGCACATATCAGGGGGTATTGACTCAACTTTTCTTCCCCATTCTTCTGTGAAATAAATACTACCATGAATCCTAATCGTCCCAAAACAGTATTTACAAGGATAAGGACTTAGCAACCGTATACTCTAATAATTAACTTGGGTTAAACACAATAATGTACTAAAAGTGAGTACATACAAGGCAGGCTAAGGCTATTTGGGTGTAACGATTGGTTTAAGGGTGACAATGCTCTTCATTAATAATATGGAATCCACTAAAAAAATTACGAGAACCGTGAAAAAGAATAGGCTCGGAAGGTTGTACTAGGGGTATCTTGCACTAAAAATGAGTGCATGGCAAGGGTGTGGGATAGTTATATGATCGGTGTGATCATTATAACAATTACAGGTTTAAAACATGGGTTAATCCTAATGCCTCTTATCAAGCAAATCCTAATACTTACTATG
The DNA here is from genome assembly GCA_026074375.1 of Tanacetum coccineum. Taxonomy (NCBI): domain Eukaryota; kingdom Viridiplantae; phylum Streptophyta; class Magnoliopsida; order Asterales; family Asteraceae; genus Tanacetum; species Tanacetum coccineum. Next base: position 64,230 of record BQNB010015990.1, read on the forward strand.
CGGTCTCGGGATGCATCACAAAAACAAGTTCTAGAATTTAATATACTACCGGTACACTCATATAATTTAATACCAATCTTAATGCTCTAGAAAAGGCGACAAAGACCACACGTACACATCCGTGACGACGGAACAGACACGTGTGACTGGTCACTTCTTAACTCGAGAAGGATAAAGGTATAAACTATCTTGGGTATCAATAATAGATACCCGAATTCCTAAAGATCTAAAGGCGAACCTCACATTTTTGGGGTGGAATTCTAAGGGTTTTGTGCTACTCATATAAATTCCTATCCATGAGACGCTATTAATACTTGGTTTTAGTCGGTATGTGTCATAATAAAGATTTATGTTTTGGTCAAAATTAACCTCTTATGCTATGTTTTGATATATTACCCATCATTTTAAGGACAAAGCAAATAGCAAATAAAAGAATAGTTTCTAAGGCTTATTCCCCCCCATACACTTAAGTTGAACATTGTCCCCAATGTTCTATAGAAGTACCCGTAAAAACGAATAAAGGGAAAAGAAAACAAGTAAAAGAAACTAGTACTCCCCTGGTTTGCTCAATAATGGAGAAGAAACATGCGATAACTGGTTAAATCGTCCTCCGAGAATCATCCATTGAAACTTCCTAAGAACTTCCAAGCTTTTTCTCATCAAATATAACCTGTAAATCAAAGACAAAGACAACTATACCAAGCATAAAGTGCGATAAACATAATATACAATGTGAATTTAGGGTTTGACTCGATAAAGTAGTAAAGATAGAATGAGAGAATTGTCAAACTCGTTGGTTTTGCAGGTTTATAAAAGAAAAGTACACATTTTAAATGTTGTGCAAGTTTTATTTTAAAAAATAATTAAAAACTTTAAGTTTTCTGGACCTGGGCGTTTGACGCCGTCAGGGTTTTTATGACCCGTCACAGGTGTCGTGGTGACGGTTTCGCGTGTAAATCGTAACGCCATCTCCACGTTTTGTGAAAACGAAAATTTTATTTTTGATGAAAAATTTCATGCACTTGATTTCATAAGTTAATTCCTGTACAAATAGATACATAAAACCTGAGATTTAACAATTCAATCATATGACTCGAAACTGACGCGAATTAATCTAAACAATTCATTTAACATGCTTGAACTTGGCTCAAAAGCCGGATAAATTCCCCTACACTTATTATTTGCAAAATGCCTTTGATTGAAATTAAGACGAAGTTAAAAATAAACAAAACATGATTACAAGATAGTTCAAACATAATAAAACAAACTATAAAGAATTAAAACACACATGACACTCCTAATTGCGGGAAAAGTAAATTGGGTTGCCTCCCAAGAAGCGTTTTTCTTTATTAACGAGTCTTGTAGCTAGACTCGAAGTCACACGTCAAGTGTCGTAGAAGTGGTCCAAGTCGATGATCTCTCTTGGACTTTCTCTTTCAGAGAGCCTCCTAGTGGTGGGGATTGATTGTAGGGTTTTGGTAAATTCCTCTCCCATCAGGGTCAAATAGTATAATCTTGGCATGCCATGCTCCATCTCTGTGTTTAGGTGGCTTGTCCCAGTTAATTAGTTTTTTTAATTAGGTCCTCTGATTCCCACATGTTACTCTTAAGGTTGATAGGTATGGCTCCTAGAAATTCTACCATTCCCCTAAATACTAAGGTATCCTTAAAAGGATTGAGCTCGGCATCTCTAGAAATTTCCCATTCGTCGGGAAAATAGCAGTCTAAGAAGTCTTTCCTAGCATAACAAGGGGTTTGCACGCCTATTCCATCTGAGCTAGGTCGTAGTTTGTAGGATTCCCTTTTTCAAAGTGTGGTCGAATAAGGTGCTTCCTCCTCACCTAAGTCTACTCCTTTTACTCCGAATACCGACTTAGTGATTCCTTCTCATATCGCTATTTTGGCCATCCTACAATCTATAACTGCATTGGCGGTAGCTAGGAATCCTCTTCCTATAAGCAAAAGGGTCTCGGGGTCCTTTTTCATATCGAGTACGTAGAAATCATTTAATAGTTTTAGTTTTCCTATGCGGACTTCTACGTCTTTAACAATCCCAACAGGGTAGGATTTAGTTCCGTCAGCCAATCTAAAAACATGGTCGGTCTCTTACAATAGTCCGTTGTTAAGGTTTTTGAAGAGATAATGTGGGATTATATTTACACATGATCCTAGATCAGCTAAGGTGTCGAAAGGTTTTGAGTCCCCTAATCTACTAGGTAGAGTGAATAGTCCAGGGTCCTCCATCTTTGCTGGTATTTCTCCTTGGACAAGTACTGATCCGCTTTTGCCTAGTTCTAAGCTCTCCACGTATTTATCTAATATATCATTATAATTGGAGCGTGATATAGGACTTAGAGAATCGGTAAGTTAAGATGCAAATCCTGGAATTCATCTTCAAGGGTCGGTTCAGGTTCATCAGGTTGTTGTGGTTCGATCTCCATCCCGTGTTGCAGTAGGTTTATATGGGAAACGGTTGCCTCCTTGGAATGTGCCTTGATGGCATTGATTGAGGTGGAAGGGTGAGATGAGCATTGGGGATCAATTGTTGGGTAAGAATGAGCAGACAAAACTAGGGAGGTGCTCAGTTTCGGGTTCTTAACTGTATCGCTAGGTAGTGCTCCTGCTATTCGATCGGTGATGGCCTTCAATATTGTGTCAATTTTGTTGGTCATCTCGCTTTGCTGTTGTTTGAAATTGGCTTCGAACTTGGACAGTCTAGTGTCTTGAGATGCCATGAAGTTGGATACCAGTCCTTCTAGATTTGATTGATTGTTAAAATTTTGAGGACGCTTGTTGAAGGAACGGTTTGGGATTGAACCGTTGGGTTAGAACCGGTTAGGTGGGTTTGAAAAATTATATTGAGAGTTTTGGGTTGTCTATACCTAAGGTTTGGGTGACTTCTCCACGATGGGTTATAGGTGTCACCAAGATTGTTTTGCTCGGGCTCAAAAGTATACCACTTACCTCCCGCTTCACCGGTATCCGAGGATGCTTATTCAACGAAGGCTTGTTCGGGATCTTCCATGCAATACTGAGTGTCGTGGGGACCACTGCAGATCTCACATGAGGTAGTGATTTTTTTTACTTGAAAAGGTTGTGTCGGAGCAAGATGAGCTTCCATCAAGCATTGGACTTGATTTTCGAGCTCGATTATACGGCGGTCGGATGTACTCGGGACATCTTGAGGCAAAGCGATTGCCTTGACCGGCTTAGCGAAATCTCTTGGGTCGTTCCAACTTTTGTTGTCATAGATGGCGAGGTCCTCTAATAATGCCCAGGATTCTTTAGCGTTGAGGTCACGAAGCTTACCACCAGCCGATTGGTCAATGGTTCGTCTTGTGATAGGATTGACATGGTCATAGAAGATTTGGACTTAGAGCCAAAGGTCTATGCCATGATGAGGGACGTTTTGGAGCAAGTCCTTAAAACGAGTCAATGCTTCGGATAAAGATTCTCCATGATGTTGTTGGAACAACAGGATATCATTGCGGAGTTTTGCGGTCCTTCCCGGTGGAAAAAATTGAGCAAGTATTCGGGTAGTAAGATCCTCCCATGTGGTGGTGGATCCTGCTGGAAGACGTTCAAGCCAATTTCTTGCTTGATCGCGGAGGGAAAATTAAAATAAACACTGGCTTGTTCTTTCCCTATTGTCACCGTCAAGGTCGAGTGAGTCCACAAGTTTAAGGAAATCCTTAAGGTGTTGGTTTGGATCCTCGGACCGAAGTCCGTGGAACGAGCATCCGTTTTGCACCAACCGATGGTGTCGGATCGAAGAGGTACCACGTTGCTCCCTATGGGGAGCTCAATGGTATTCCTGTAGCCCTCGTGGCTAGGTTTGGAGTAGTCTCATAGGGTACGGATATGATTCCGTCTCCCATGGTAGTTAACGAGAATGGATTACAAAACAAATAGCACAAAGAAAAGATAGACTACAAGAAAGCTAATATGCGGAATTAAAGTCTTACTTGAAAGGTTTCAAGCAAGTAGAACTAAGCTAAACTATGATTAAAACCTAACTATTCCCTGACAAAGGCGCCAAAAACTTGATGTGCGGGTCTCGTAAGACTTCTACACGAAGTTTTACAACTCCCTAGGCAGAGCACCTAATCGTTGTAGTAGTAGTATAGGAAAGACTCGGAGGGTTGTTATCGTTCACTCGAGGAATAGGTTAGGAAGGCTTGACCAAGGTATAACAGAATTCTAAGGGTTGGGGGAAGATTCTTTTTGTGTTTTTATATTTATAGGAAAGCAGTAAATCATATATTTGAGAGGTTTTGTTTGGTTTTAGCTAATAAACAAAATAATTATCTAAGCTACTGGTGATAACAATATAATAAAAGATTGTATTTATTTAATCATGTATTACTCCCTAGATTGCTTCTCCTAGTGTTGTTGCTTTGTCACACTTGTGATGATCTATGTAATTATTTCCTAAGTCATGAACGAATTACACGAACCCGCCGTCTATTTAATATTCCGTTAAGGCAACGCACAAGTAAGGTAGTATGAAGATTATTACAAGGCCCCTAAGAGTATATTAAATGCATGTGAAATATATTAAATGTGGATCAACCATATAAGGGGCAAGGTAGTATGAAGACTGTTACCCGATGGTATCCTTTCTATACAATCATGTTTCCCTAGACATATCAACAACGATTATAGACAGAAAGCTAGTTTTCTAAGACCTAACATGCATATCAATCACAAGAAGCAACACTACTAAGATCTACATTCTAGGTTTCATACAATCATAAATAAACACAATAGGAGGTTTAGCCAAGCATGTTATAGATAAAGCAAGAACATAGATAAATCACACGACACATAGACATATTAAATGATTAAATAAACCTTACTTGATTAAAACATGAGTTGGAGGAAGTACAATAGGGTTTTTAGGCCCTAAAATCGTCCCTAACAGCTGCTAAACGAACTAGGGTTCGTACCCTCTTTTTATTCTAAAGTTACACACTTAAAACCCTAAATTCGGGTTTATATATATAGGAAAATCGCTGTGACGGCGTCGCGTTTTAGTCGTGACGCCGCCAGAAAAGAGAATAATCTAGATAATGGGTTGGGTCGTGTGCTCTGACGCCGTCGTGGAATGTGTGACGCCGTCATGGTCTTCGTTGTGACGGCGTTACGTTGAATCTGTGATGCCGTCTCTAGCTGCTGAGAACATTATCTTGAGAGATGTTGGTGTAGGTCCGTAGTCTTGTTCGTTTCTTCTCCAAATGAGCCTAAGTCAAGTGTAATTCTTCCAAATGCTTTCCAATTGCGAAATACCTGAAAAGGAACGATTAAGTACCTATTTTAGGCATAAATGCACGATTTAGGGGGTTAAATGACCCCGAAAAAAGTGTATAAAATAACACATCATCAAATATATTCAAAAAAATAATAGACCTCAAAAAAAATTCTCAATTTCCAATTTAGCTTAAAAAATGTAATATGAGCAACAACTAAAAAAAATCCTACAAATGTTAACAAACTTTATTAAAAAACAAGTATACTACGCTATAAAGTCGTACATGACTGTCACAGTCCATGTATCTGTATCGCTTAATATAACCACACCTCTAATCCTGGCTCTTTTGCGAATTACATAGGATGCATCAGACCCGTCAGCGGTATTAGCCACTTTGGAGACCCCAACCGAAGTCAGAGCGTGCGCAGAAACATTGACATTGAAAACCTCAATTAAGTAACCATCCATAACAATCAGTTCAAAAAAATAAAGTAAAAAAAATTTCCTAACAAAGTTACAATTTTAACAGTGGAAACATCATCGAGCTCACACTATGCGACAAGATGGCAGAACATTTTGAACAAGCCGACCTTAAGAACATTGAGCAGCCGGTTATCATAGCAGTTAGCTCATGCCACGTTTCTAAATACAAAGGTAATGAACCGATACTCTAAACAATATAAAACCTATACATTTTACGCACAACGACAACATAATTGCTACAGATTACCAGCTAGCCGCAAGCTGAGCAACATATTACTACTTGAACCCGAACATACCCGAGGCTGAAGAATTGCGGGCATTGTAAGCAACTTACCTTCTAGTTCTTTACTAACACAACTTTAAACTCTAAAATTCTAACCATAACCACCACACACGTACAAAGCCAAATACCAGGAAACCCCCTACTCATAATCTAAAAATTCCCATATGAAGACATCCAGCAAAAGAAGGTAGGAAACAGATTCCTGTTGAAAACACTAATGGAACAAAATCTACAAAGCTACAAGGTAAACTCTTAAACACATACTCCTCCCCTTAAGTCCACTAATTAAATCATCATAACCTACACATGCAATCACAGGGCATAAGGTTCATCGCCAAAGCAACAATCATCATCATAAACCCAAACATAGACTGGTACTACATATCAGCATCATAAGTCCACTAATTAAATCATCATAACCTACGCCTTATCTATCAATCATCTTTACACTATTTTTTCATAACACTTTATAGACAAATTGAATAACCAAACCACACTTAAACACATGCGTCTACACAAGGAAACAAACATTCATTAGGCAAACTTGTACACACAACGACACTTAAACAGACCCGATGCTACAACGAAAATGCAGCCAAGCGAAAAATACATACACAAGAACACATGATCGAACACATGAACGATCTATGAGTACTTAAAGTACGTTCTTTTATTTCTGCGACCCTAAACAAAGTTGTCCTATACACCCCACCACTAGATTCAGAAATCCATGTTTCCCTTGAGCTTCTCAGTGAAAAGGTCTTTCTCATGAGCCCTCAACTCAAACTCCCTTCCCAGGATCTGCAACTTCATCAGCTTCTTCATTTCTTTTCCCTGCGTCTCCTTCATGAATTTCACCATCTTTTCTGACACAATCCTGTCCACCAAAATGTCTAGCTCATCAATAAAGTGCTCCCTTTCTTCGATAACAATAGTAAGGCCAGCACACAACCCGCTGATCTTCCTCACCAACCTTAAATCTTTAGCAATGGCCCTACAGCAGTAGAGGATGAACATGTCCTCCCACTCTAGCGAACTCATAGCTCAACATAGCTCATCACATCTTGGTAACACTCCCATTAGTTGAATTGCTTTTACTATGAATGCACAACACAATCACCTAACACTCTTTAAATAGAGAAAACACCACCCTACTTCAATAATACCAACAGTTAATGACACACTAACCAAAAAGAGATTACATGGTTGCTGATACAAAACTTTTTCTTTCACTATTAACAGTTTGTCTATATCAATCCTAGACAAAAACAATTGTCAAATGTCATACCTTTTCTATCCACAACAGTCAAAAGCAACTTGATATTAAAGTAGGATTTTCACTACACCAACTACTAACAAACCACCTTGTATGTGCTTCTATGCAATGCTCATTAAATCTTTATGTTTTTTGTTGAGCCTCTTTTCAGATGCGTTTAATCCTGCAATTTAAAATGACTCTTTGATTTATTACATATTTTTTAATTGTTTACTTCATACATACTTATTTGCCTAATAAGTAGTTCAAATCATTTTATCAATATGAGTGTTCACTACACCAATAATTTGCACAGTTTAACAGGTTCGTTAGAATTTCTTATGTTCTCTACTAATATGCTCACTTCCCAAGCAGAAATAACTTTGTCTCTAGCACTGTACACACCATGTGAAAATTGAAAATGAAAAAAACAGCGTGTGTGATCAAATCACAACAGGTTCCACAAGATTTTATTTTCAATTATACAATTGCTTTTTTGTGACTTATTCATTATAGATCTTGTCTTCATCCTATTTATGCATGCTAAAATTACTATGCCACTACCTACAACAAAGGCACATACTCATTCACTTTTGCTAGCTAACTATTTCCTCCTAGTGTTCAATGAAACCAAAAGAAAAAGATTGTGTTATGAAATGACAACAGCAACCACTGACTTTTGCATACCACTTATATAAAAAAACAAGGTAAATCAAATAACTTAGCAATATAAGGTAACATTTATTCTTGATTTGTGATTGCATTTATATTATGCAGCTTATAAGCAACAAATCAATATAACTTAGCAAT